>JAJQKJ010001763.1:0-98205 GCA_029574335.1 Rana kukunoris
CGTTTTCTTCCCTTTGTGCCCCCCCCCCCCCCATAGTGGGGGTAAGGGGTCTCTGCGGTAGCTCTGCCCACAGCGGCAGTGAGTTATCTGCTGCCTACCCAACAAGCTTGTAATGAAAGGCAGACACTGAACCTGGGGGTGCTCCTTTGCCCACTCGGCACATTAAGGCATCTCTTTGGATGTTGGGTTTTAATCCCATCTCCTTGTGGTACATTTATTTAATTTTTTTTATATTCTTCCTGTGGCAGAAACCATATGTTTGGTCTTCACTATGGAAGAGGCAGCAGAGGATTTGAACGATGAGGCGGCACGCCATTCGGCTGCGGCGATAGAGGGAGAGGCTGCACTTTCACTGCTAACTGTTTTATTGCCGGATGAGCAGTAAAACCCCATTAAGGGCCAGTAAAGGGGCCACTGTACGGAGACTGTGCCACCTATTTCTCCACTTTTTCTTTTTAATTTTTTTTATGTTTACAGTTCCACTTTTTATTTTATTAGTTTCACTTTTTTTTCTTTTTTTTTTTTTTACAATTTTTTTTTTTTTTCGTTTTACTACTTCTTTTTAATTTTTTTTTTTTTTTTTTTTACAGTTTTAATTATTTTATTTTTAATAATTTTTTTTTTTTTTTTACCAAGTCTCCCAGGAATGAACTTCTCCTACGGTACGCAGCACAGTCCGGTCATCTGCAAGAAAACGTTTTATCATGGACTGGATGGATTTGCAATCCGCTTACCTCCTAGAATCCTTCTTCTCTGTTAAAAAAAAACCTGTTTTTTAAAAAGAGATGCAACAAGACTCATCATCGGTTTACGGAGACCACTGTGTACTAAAATTGCGCTGTCGTGGCATGCCACTCCTCCGATGCCCCCCCCCCCCCTCCTCCTTGTGTTATGTGACTGGTGCTATAGATCACTATTGCATTTTAAGTAACTGGACTGTTTTTGTTGGTAACTATGGGCCCAGTGATAAAAAAAAAAAAAAAAACGTGAATGGCGACACTTTTCGTTGCCTGTAAAAAACATGTTGGCTTTCTTCCATTCTACAGTTTTAAGGTTTTGAAAATAAAACCAGGAAGTCAATTGATAGGTATTTTGCAACCATGTTTACCTTTTTGCATTTGAGACCCTGTTGCCAGATCATTATTGCAACCAAAATCTTCGCCTATGTACGTTTCATGTATTTTATTGGCTACACGTGGGAGGTTTCTGTAAAAGCTGCCCTTGTCTAGCCATCTGACAAAATTGCTGTGTGCCACCATCTTGGATGGCAATGGACTGGGAACACTTGGATTGATTTCTTTAACTTTGTGTTCAGTGGTCATTCTTCCCACTAGCCACCAATGGAAGACGTATTCTTCTAACTGACCACCATTCTTCCCACCAATGGAAGACGTAGTCTTCTAAATGATCACCATTCTTTCCACTGGCCACCAATGGAAGACGTAGTCCTCAGATTGATCACCAATGTGAGGAGGATTCTTCCCACTGGCCACCAATGGAAGACGTAGTCCTCAGATTGATCACCAATGTGAGGAGGATTCTTCCCACTGGCCACCAATGGAAGGGGGTCCAATATCTCTACTGGCCAACATTCTAAGGGACATTCTCCATCCAACCACCAATAGAAGTGGGTAAATTTTCCCACTGACAACCAATCTAAAGGTAATTTCCCCAATTATTTTTACATTTCATGCATTTTATTGGCTGCACGTGGGTGGTTTCTGTAAAAGCCTCCCTTGTCTAGCCATCTAAAAAAAAATGCTGTTGGGTGCCACCATCTTGGATGCAATGGCAGTAGACTGGGAACAGTCATTCAAGTAACACTTGAATTGATTTCTTTAACGTTGTGTTCAATGGTCACTCTTCCCACTGACCACCAATGGAAGACGTATTCTTCTGACTGATCACCATTCTTCCCACTGGCCGCCAATGGAAGGGGGTCAATATCCCTACTGGCCAATGTAAGGGACATTCTCCATCCAACCACCAATGGGAGGGGTCAATCTTCCCACCGACAACCAATCTAAAGGTCATTTGCCCAATTATTTGTACATTTCATGTATTTTATTGGCTATACGTGGGAGGTTTCTGTAAAAATTGCTGTTGGGTTCCGCCATCTTGGATGTGATGGCAGTGGACTGGGAACAGTCACTCAAGTAACACTTGGATTGATTTCTTTAACTTTGTGTTCAGTGGTCATTCTTCCCACTAGCCACCAATGGAAGATGTATTCTTCTGACTGATCACCATTCTTCCCACCAATGGAAGACGTAGTCTTCTAAATGATCACCATTCTTTCCACTGGCCACCAATGGAAGACGTAGTCCTCAGATTGATCACCAATGTGAGGAGCATTCTAAAGGTCATTTCCCCAATTATTTTTAAATTTCATGTATTTTATTAGCTGCACATGGGTGGTTTCTGTAAAAGCCTCCCTTGTCTAGCCATCTAAAAAAAATTGCTGTTGGGTGCCACCATCTTGGATGCGATGGCAGTGGACTGGGAACAGTCATTCAAGTAACACTTGAATTGATTTCTTTAACGTTGTGTTCAATGGTCACTCTTCCCACTGATCACCATTCTTCCCACCAATGGAAGACGTATTCTTCTGACTGATCACCATTCTTCCCACTGGCTGCCAATGGAAGACATGGTATTCTGACCGATCACCAATGTGAGGAGCATTCTTCCCACTGGCCATCAATGGAAGGGGCCAATATCCCTACTGGCCAACATTGTAAGGGATGTTATCCATCTAACCACCAATAGAAGGGGTACATTTTCTCACCGACAACCAATCTAAAGGTAATTTCCCCAATTATATGTACATTTCATGGATGCTATTTTATTGGCTACTCATCGGAGATTTCTGTAAAATCCTCCCTTGTGTAGCCATCCAATCTGCTGCTGGTTGCCGCCATCTTGAATGTGATGGCAGTGGACTCGGAACAGTCACTCAAGTGACACTTGGATTGATTTACTAAAACTGGAGAGGGCAAAAATCTGGTGAAGCTGTGCATGGTAGCCAATCTGCTTCTAATTTCAGCTTGTTTCATTTAAGCTTTGACCAAAAAAAAAAACAGCTGATTGGTTTCAATGCAGAGCTGCACCAGATGTTGCACTCTCCAGTTTTGTAAATGAACCCCTTTTGTGGGAGCTGTTATCAACCAGCCTTCTGAGGAAGCCTTTGGTTCTTCTAGAGCAGTGGTTCTCAACCTTCTAGTGCTGTGACCCCTTGATAAAACTTCCCAAGTTGTGGGGACCCCTAACGGTAACATTTTCGTAGCGTGAGTTGTCAGCACCCAAGACAAGACAAGTAATTTGTGCCTCTAACCCACGGACATTTAGCGTTCCCAATTCTTTTTAATGGCAACTATAAATCGCAGGTAGTGTTACTCACTGTGTCTCCGACTTTGTGGTGTCTCGTAGCAGTGACATCTATGCGGAAATCAGCCCCTCCCACTTCACATTCCTCACAAGTCAGCTGACCTCTAGTCTTTGCCCCCCCCCCCCCCCCCCCCCAGCCATGCCATGAATTGAATGGGTGCCTACAAAAAGGCTGAGTGGGCGGCTGAGGGCTCCAGAAACAGCCCAGCTGGGCGACCACAGGCTCCAGGGATAGCCCTGCTGGGTGGCCGCAAAAAGGCTGGGAGAGTGGTGCAAGTTTCAGGGACAGCTCAGGATTCGGTGACCCCTGGCAAATCAACATTTGACCCCCAAGGGGGTCCCAACCCCCAGGTTGAGAACCACTGTTCTAGAGGTTTCATGGGGTTCCTTGCGCTGTGGCTGATTGCCCTTACTTTTTGATGGCGTCCACCAATGGCGACGAGGCAGAACCAGTACTATTAACACCAATTTAGCTTTTTAAGTCAGAACTCCAAGGATGAAATTAGTTTGATCGCTTAGTTGGGCCAGTTTGGTACAAACAAATTGGCCAGATAACGTCTCCCGTGTGGCTGATGGTAAAGTTGTAATTGTTGTACCCTATGCTACATCCATGTAAACGGTGTCCTAATTTTGGTGGGTGCTCGAGCATCTTCCCTTTTTTGTGCACTAAAAAAATAAAGCGTATCGCTCGCACCCATAACTCCACCACTCAGAAGTATTATTTATTAAATGTAAGATGTATTCGGCTGAGGTGGAGGGACAGGTGACCACACATGAATGAGGGCCACTCTCCATTTTGTGCACAGAGGGGAAGTTGCTTGAGCACCCACCAGAAGAGGATTCCATTTACTAAATGGAGCTTGGGCTAGAAAGGTGATTCCCAGCTTCACCATTGGCCATATGGAGTTGGCATCTAGATAATTTGTTTAAGCCAAGATGGTGTAAGTTTAGTGGTCATTTTTTCCTACTGACTTCCAATGGAAGAAGTATTCTTCTGACCGATCACCCATGTAAGGATATAAAAGGGGGGGAGGGGTCAATCTTCCCACAGGTTGCCAGTGGGGGGGGGCTAGTCAATCTACCCATGGGTCGCCAGTGGAAGGCGGGGCGGGGGTCAATCTTCCCACGGGTCACCAGTGGAAGTGGGGGGGGGGCTAGTCAAACTACCCATGGGTCGCCAGTGGGAGGCGGGGGGGTCAATCTTCCCACGGGTCACCAGTGGAAGTGGGGGGGGAAAACTTCACACGGGTCACCAGTGGAAGTGGGGGGGTTAATCTTCCCACGGGTCGCTAGTGGAAGTGGGGGGTTCAATCTTCCCACGGGTCGCCAGTGGAAGTGGGGGGGGGGGTCAAACTCCCCATGGGTCGCCAGTGGAAGTGGGGGGTGGTCAAACTTCCCACGGGTCACCAGTGGAAGGCGGGGGTGGTCAATCTTCCCCACGGGTCACCAGTGGAAGGCGAGGGTGGTCAATCTTTCCCACGGGTCACCAGTGGAACGCGGGGGTGGTCAATCTTCCCCACGGGTCACCAGTGGAAGGCGGGGTGGTCAATCTTCCCCACGGGTTGCCAGTGGAAGGCTGGGGTGGTCAATCTTCCCACGGGTCCCCAGTTGAAGGCAGGGGCGGTCAATCTTCCAACGGGTCGCCAGTAGGAGTGGGGGGGTCAATCTTCCCACGGGTCGCCAGTGGAAGGCGGGGGTGGTCAATCTTCCCCACGGTTCACCAGTGGAAGGTGGGGGGGGGGGGGGTCAATCTTCCCACGGTCCACCAGTGGGAGGGGGGATCAATCATCCCATGGGTTGCCAGTGGAAAGGGGCATTCTCTCCCCCCCCCATCAATGGAAGGGGGTCAATCTTTTAACCGACAACAAATCTAAAGGGCATTTTCCCAAGAGAATTTGTTTTAGCAGGAGGTCCCCTAGTCTTGAAAATGATTTCAAGAGGTTAAGAGAGGCTGCTTTATACTATCCCTAATCCCTCTCACATCTTCTGAATAAAAGTGTAGGCGGGGCAGATGAGCTGGGCCAGCACAGACTTACTTCCCAAAAGAAGGGAGCGCTATGATATAGAAGTGAGGGTGGTAATGCTAGACAATTGGCTCTTCTTGAAGAAGTCAAATGTGCTAGCAAATTCGAAGGCACGTTGCAAGTGAATACAAATGTATGGCGCATACAAGAAATAGTGCAGCGCAAAAATCAATGAGAATATATAAAATATATATATATTGAAATAAGTGATAAAGTCCAAAATTGTAAAAACAAATTCCCAGAAAATAAAATAAATAAAAATGGCATAGAAGCATTTAAAATGCGTGATTTTTCCCTGCGGTATTTTGGCGGGGGGGGGCACCCGGGTCTCCTTCCAAAGGTAACAATGTTGCGGTTTGTAACATCCAATCGTTTCTTTGCCACTTTTCTAAATCCAGGAAGCCAACAATGTTTCCTTTTTCACACATTTTGATACATCGGTCTCTCGGATTCCATTCTTCCTTGGCTTGTCACTCATTTTCCATAAAGCACTATTATTATTATTATTATTATTATTATTATTTATTTTTTATGCATCTCGAGAACAAACAAAAAAAAAAAATATGTGAAAATGAGTCTTTTTAACAAAAACTGTGCCCCCCCCCCTCCTGCGTCCTGTGGATTTTCCTGGGTTGCTCGTCCATATCTAAACAAGCCATAGGAGGGGGGGGGGGGCAGTATGCTCCTCCCCCCCCCCCAGCAGGGACGGACGGGGTTAATCAGCCCATCTGAAATGAATAAGGATTTGGATGGAAGTACATTCCAGCTGGCTTGGCACCGCAGACAGTGTGTCAAATCCTGGAGGGGGGCCAAGCTGGGGGCCCGCAGGAATAGAAGAATCCTTTTTTTTCTGCGCTGAGTGTTTTAATGTGTGTGAGGACTTGTCAAACAGTGTGTCAGTGATAAGTGGAATTCTGGGGGGGCGGGGGGGCAGGGAGGGGGATTCGGGGGGGGGGGATTCACAATGTCCAGAAATGTAATTCCATTGACTTTTTTTTTTGTGAATGTATTAACTTATTTCTGGGGTAATAAATTGTAGAATGTTTTTATTTCCGGTCTCGAAAGGGAAAGTGTCCGTTGTGTTTGTTTTATTTCTGGGGGCGGGAATAAAAGATTTTTTTTTTTTGGAGTGGACTGTTGGGTTCAGTCCAGATCTGTCCCGCGTTTTGGAGGATCTCAAGGAAACGCAAGTCACTTGAAGGGGGGGGGGGGGGGCGATGGGAATCTCGGCAAAGATCAACTTCGAGAGGAATGAGGCCCGCCGCCGGCCAACTCAGGCGTGCGTTATCGCGTGGAGATTTAACCCCTATACTGCTAGCGCGTTATTTATAAAAATATAACAATTATTTTAGGCCTGAAGATGACATATAACCCCCAAAACAGTATGTAATTTCTAAAAGCAAAGACCCTAGAGAATAAAATAGTGGTATTTTTTGGGGGGGTATGGCAAACAAACCCCCCCCCCTCAGGTTCGTACTCAGCCCTCTACGATCCCCCTCGCACTAAGCCCTCTATGGTCCCCCCCTGCACTCGGCCCTCTACGGTCCCCCCACTGCACTCGACCCTCTACGGTCCCCCCCCGCACTCGGCCCTCTACGGTCCCCCCACTGCACTCGGCCCTCTACGGTCCCCCCCCCGCACTCGCCCCCCCTACGGTGCCCCCCGCACTCGGCCCTCTACGGTCCCCCCACCGCACTCGGCCCCCTCTACGGTCCCCCCCCGCACTCGGCCCTCTACGGTCCCCCCCCCGCACTCGGCCCTCTACGGTCCCCCCCGCACTCGGCCCTCTATGGTCCCCCCACACTCGGCCCTCTACGGTCCCCCCCGCACTCGGCCCTCTACGGTCCCCCCGCACTCGGCCCTCTACGGTCCCCCCCGCACTCGGCTCGCCCTCTACGGTCCCCCCCCACTAAGCCCGCTGCGTCCCCCCCGCACTCACCCCTCTGTGATCTCCCCGCACTCAGCCCTCTACGGTCCCCCCTGCACTCAGCTCTCTACGGTCCCCTCTGCACTCAGCCCTCTGCGGTCCCACCGCACTCGACCCTCTGCGATCCCCCCCGCACTCGGCCCTCTGCGGCCCCCCCGTACTCGGCCCTCTACGGTCCCCCCCGCATTCGGCCCTCTGCGGTCTCCCCAGACTCGGCCCTCTACGGTCCCCCCCCCACGCACTCGCCCTCTACAGTCCCCCCCGCACTCTGCCCTTTACGCCCCCCCCCCCGCACTCTGCCTTCTGTGGTCCCCCTCGCACTCTGTCCTCTACGGTCCCCCTCGCACTCTGCCCTTACGGTCCCCCTCGCACTCTGCCCTCTACGGTCCCCCTCGCACTCTGCCCTCTACGGTCCCCCTCGCACTCTGCCCTCTACGGGTCCCCCTCGCACTCTGCCCTCTACTACGGTCCCCCCCGCACTCGGCCCTCTACGGTCCCCCCCGCACTCGGCCCTCTACGGTCCCCCCCGCACTCGGCCCTCTGCGGCCCCCCCGCACTCGGCCCTCTACGGTCCCCCTCGCACTCGGCCCTCTACGGTCCCCCTCGCACTCTGCCCTCTACGGTCCCCCTCGCACTCTGCCCTTACGGTCCCCCCTCGCACTCTGCCCTCTACGGTCCCCCCCGCACTCGGCCCTCTACGGTCCCCCCCGCACTCGGCCCTCTACGGTCCCCCCCGCACTCGGCCCTCTGCGGCCCCCCCGTACTCGGCCCTCTACGGTCCCCCCCGCATTCGGCCCTCTGCGGTCCCCCCAGACTCGGCCCTCTACGGTCCCCCCCCCGCACTCGGCCCTCTACAGTCCCCCCCGCACTCTGCCCTTTACGGCCCCCCCCCCGCACTCTGCCTTCTGTGGTCCCCCTCGCACTCTGCCCTCTACGGTCCCCCTCGCACTCTGCCCTTACGGTCCCCCTCGCACTCTGCCCTCTACGGTCCCCCCCGCACTCGGCCCTCTACGGTCCCCCCCGCACTCGGCCCCTCTACGGTCCCCCCCGCACTCGGCCCTCTACGGTCCCCCCGCACTAAGCCCGCTGCGTCGTCCCCCCGCACTCACCCCTCTGCGATCTCCCCGCACTCAGCCCTCTACGGTCCCCCCTGCACTCAGCTCTCTACGGTCCCCTCCGCACTCAGCCCTCTGTGGTCCCCCCCCCGCACTCGACCCTCTGCGATCCCCCCCGCACTCGGCCTCTACGGCCCCCCCCCCCCGTCCCCACTCCGGCCCTCTACGGCGCCCTCTACTGTCCCCCCCGCACTCGGCCCTCTCTGCGCCCCCCCCCGTACTCGGCCCTCTACGGTCCCCCCCCCGCATTCGGCCCTCTGCGGTCCCCCCAGACTCGGCCCTCTACGGTCCCCCCCCCGCACTCGGCCCTCTACAGTCCCCCCGCACTCTGCCCTCTACGGCCCCCCCCCCCGCACTCTGCCTTCTGTGGTCCCCCTCGCACTCTGCCCTCTACGGTCCCCCTCGCACTCTGCCCTCTACAGTCCCCCTCGCACTCTGCCCTTACGGTCCCCCTCGCACTCTGCCCTCTACGGTCCCCCTCGCACTCTGCCCTCTACGGTCCCCCCCGCACTCTGCCCTCTACTGTCCCCCCCGCACTCTGCCCTCTACGGTCCCCCTCGCACTCTGCCCTCTACGGTCCCCCTCGCACTCTGCCCTCTACGGTCCCCCCTGCACTCGACCCTCTGCGGTCCCCCTACACTCAGCTCCTTTCTCAGCCTCTCCTCCTGATTGGCCGGGAGGAGAATTCGGAACACAACAGTGTATATTGAATATACACTAGTAGGGATGGGGGCGCTGCTGAAACCGATACCGGTTGGATAGACTGTGGGTAACCGGTATCGGTTTCAGCAGCGCCACCATCCCTACTAGTGTATATTTTATGTTTTGATCTCTTCGGAGACCCTCAGGGAGGCAGCAGCTACATCACACTTCCTAAGCGCGGATTCTTCCTTCAACCCCAATAGTGTATATTGATTCGCTAATGTGTCACAAAAGAGTCCTGATTGGCCGGGAGGAGAAGCTGGAACACAATAGCGTATGTTGATTTACTAGTGTCACAAGTGGGTCCTGATTGGCCAGGTAGGAGACGATGGAAGACCATAGCCTGTATTGATTCGCTAGTGTCACAAGTGGGTGGGTGCTTTGCGCCCCGAGCCCAACCTTTTTTAAGCCAATTAGAGCTTCTGGAAAACTCCTAGAAAACGATGAGTCAGGCGCTGCACATGCATTCCCCCCCCCCCCCCCGCATGCAAACTAGGGGGGCTTCGCCCCTTATGGACCCACTGCTCCTGGTCAGTGGTTATACCAGGACCATTTTGTTATTAGAGCTGGCGGTTGGCTCTTATAAAAGCAATCCTAGTGGCTAACTAGCCCCCTGGATTGCCCCCCCTCCTGCCTCCTTCTGCACCATGATACCCACAGTATTGCTCTGTGTGCCTCTCAGGCTCGCTGATGTGGGGTGTGCATGTAGATTCCTCCGCTGGGAGTGCTGGCGAGGGACGGAGACCCTGATAAAAGTTGATTTGTGTCCATTGAAGATTATATTTAGATAAGTTTGAGTGCCTGGCTGGAGTTCAGCCTTAAAACTCTTCAACAACACTGCAGAGTGAAGTCACGCCTCCAGCCTAAGCGATGTATTCTATTTATCTATCCAATCAGGTAAGTCCTCCAGTGACATCATTGTTGGTAACTTTTCAAAGGTAGGAGAAACCATTCTGTGGTCGGCTCCGGCGGCTGGGCGAGGTTTGATAAGAACTTCTACAGAATGTTATTTTTCGTCTCTCGCTGAGTCATCCGCACCTCGCTAGGCGCTCCTCTACTTACCACCCACAATCCTCCCTCCTAGAAGACCAGGGGGCGGAGCCTGGGAGGAGTCGCATGTGCTTTAAAGCTGAACTCCAGGATCAAACATTTTTTATTTAAATATAAATGTCATTATTTTTTAATACCACAAAGGATTTAATTTCACTTTGTGGGCATCACATGCCTCTAAAAAAAAAAAGGTATTAGAAGCAGTGACATCATCACCGTGCTGTTCAGGGAGCAGAGCTGTGGGAGGCTCCACCCACTACAGGCCGCCTGCAGAAAACCACAGGAAGGGGGCGGAGACAAGACCAGCCACCCTGCACAAGGAGAGTAGAGCGCAGAGCTGTGGGAGGGGCCTAGTAGGCCCCACACACTACAAGCAGTCTGCAGAAAACTACAGGAAGGGGGTAGAGACAAGACCAGTCACCCTGCACAAGAAGAGCGAGCAGAGCTGTGGGCAGGCTCCAAGTAAGTCCCACCCACTACAGGAAGGGGTGGAGACAAGACCAGTCACTCTGCACAAGGAGACAGAGTAGAGCTGTGGGAGTGGCCTAGTAGGCGCCACCCACTACAAGCAGTCTGCAAAAACTATCAGAAGGGGGCGGAGACAAGACCAGTCACCCTGCACAAGGAGAGCGAGCAGAGCTGTGGGCAGGCTCTAAGTAAGTCCCACCCACTACAGTAAGGGGTGGAGACAAGACTAGTCACCCTGCACAAAAAGAGCAAGCAGAGCTGTGGGCAGGCTCCAAGTAAGTCCCACCCACTACAGGAAGGGGTGGAGACAAGACCAGCCACTCTGCACAAGGAGAGAGAGCAGAGCTGTGGGAGGGGCCTAGTAGGCACCACCCACTACAAGCAGTCTGCAGAAAACTACAGGAAGGGGGCGGAGACAAGACCAGTCACTCTGCACAAGGAGAGAGAGCAAAGCTGGGGGAGGGGCCCAGTAGGTCCCACCCACTACAGGCTGCCTGCAGAAAACTACAGAAGGGGTGGAAACAAGACCAGTCACCCTGCACAAGGAGAGAGAGCAGAGCTGTGGGCAGGCTCCAAGTAAGTCCCACCCACTACAGGAAAGGGGGGGACGAGACCAGTCACCCTGCACAAGGAGAGAGAGCGCAGAGCTGTGGGAGGGGCCTAGTAGGCGCCACCCACTACAAGCAGTCTGCAGAAAACTACAGGAAGGGGGCGGAGACAAGACCAGTCATCCTGCACAAGAAGAGCGAGCAGAGCTGTGGGCAGGCTCCAAGTAAGTCCCACCCACTACAGGAAGGGGCGGAGACGAGACCAGCCACTCTGCACACGGAAAGAGAGCATAGCTGTGGGAGGGGCCTAGTAGGCACCACCCACTACAAGCAGTCTTCAGAAAACTACAGGAAGGGGGCGGAGACAAGACCAGTAACTCTGCACAAGAAGAGAGAGCAAAGCAGTGGGAGGGGCCCAGTAGGTCCCACCCACTACAGGCTGCCTGCAGAAAACTACAGAAGGGGTGGAGACAAGACCAGTCACCCTGCACAAGGAGAGAGAGCAGAGCTGTGGGCAGGCTCCAAGTAAGTCCCACCCACTACAGGAAGGGGCGGAGACGAGACCAGTCACCCTGCACAAGGAGAGAGAGCAGAGCTGTGGGCAGGCTCCAAGTAAGTCCCACCCACTACAGGAAAGGGGGGGGCGAGACCAGTCACCCTGCACAAGGAGAGAGAGCGCAGAGCTGTGGGAGGGGCCTAGTAGGCGCCACCCACTACAAGCAGTCTCCAGAAAACTACAGGAAGGGGGCGGAGACAAGACCAGTCACCCTGCACAAGAAGAGCGAGCAGAGCTGTGGGCAGGCTCCAAGTAAGTCCCACCCACTACAGGAAGGGGCGGAGACGAGACCAGCCACACTGCACACGGAAAGAGAGCATAGCTGTGGGAGGGGCCTAGTAGGCACCACCCACTACAAGCAGTCTTCAGAAAACTACAGGAAGGGGGCGGAGACAAGACCAGTAACTCTGCACAAGGAGAGAGAGCAAAGCTGTGTGAGGGGCCCAGTAGGTCCCACCCACTACAGGCTGCCTGCAGAAAACTACAGAAGGGGTGGAGACAAGACCAGTCACCCTGCACAAGGAGAGAGAGCAGAGCTGTGGGCAGGCTCCAAGTAAGTCCCACCAACTACAGGAAGGGGCGGAGACGAGACCAGTCACCCTGCACAAGGAGAGCGAGCAGAGCTGTGGGCAGGCTCCAAGTAAGTCCCACCCACTACAGGAAGGGGCGGAGACGAGACCAGTCACCCTGCACAAGGAGAGCGAGCAGAGCTGTGGGCAGGCTCCAAGTAAGTCCCACCCACTACAGGAAGGGGTGGAGACGAGACCAGTCACCCTGCACAAGGAGAGAGAGCAGAGCTGTGGGCAGGCTCCAAGTAAGTCCCACCAACTACAGGAAGGGGCGGAGACGAGACCAGTCACCCTGCACAAGGAGAGCGAGCAGAGCTGTGGGCAGGCTCCAAGTAAGTCCCACCCACTACAGGAAGGGGTGGAGACGAGACCAGTCACCCTGCACAAGGACAGAGAGTAGAGCTGTGGGAGGGGCCTAGTATACAACTAACATTGTGTTGAGATACACTTGTAAGCAATTTTCTTCCCACAAATAAAGATTTCTTCTGGTGGTATTTGATCACCTCTGAGGTTTTTATTTTTTG
Organism: Rana kukunoris; assembly: GCA_029574335.1. Lineage (NCBI taxonomy): Eukaryota > Metazoa > Chordata > Amphibia > Anura > Ranidae > Rana > Rana kukunoris. The sequence goes on from JAJQKJ010001763.1 coordinate 12,871, forward strand.
CTAAACAAACTAAAAAATACCAAAATTTGGGATAAAAATGTTTTTTGTTAGTTTCTGTCATAAAGTTTTCCCCTTCACTGATGGGCATTTATGAGGCGGCACTGATGGGCACTGATATGTAGAATTGATGGGCATTGATATGCAGCACTGATGAGCACTGACAGGTGGCACTGATGGGCATTGATAGGCGACACTGATATGCAGCACTGATGGCCACCGATAGGCAGCACTAATGGGCACTGACAGGCAGTGGTAATGGGCACTGACAGGCAGCGGTGATGGGCACTGACAAGCGGTTGTAATGGGCACTGACAGGCGGCACTGATTGCCACTGATAGGTGGTACTGATTGGCACTGACAAGTATGTGGCACTGATGATGAGGTACTGATTGGTTACTGACAGGTGTTGCTGCTGGGAACTGATTGGCATTGTAATAGGCACAGATTGGCACTTTATTGGGCACTGGCAGGGGGTTATGATGGGGCACTGATTGGCAGCTTATTTTACAATTGATGGGGGCTATGCGGATAACCGATGTGATGTAACAAAGAAGAAAAGAAAAAAAAAACAAGGAAAAAAAAATCAAACAAGTCCCAGCATGCCCTGCCCGGTTCTGGATGGGTTTAGACCAGGGGGTCTCAAACTGGTGTCCCTCCAGCTGTTGCGGAACTATAAGTCCCATCATGTCTCTGCCTGTGGGAGTCATGCTTGTAACTGCCAGCAGGGATGGACTGGCCATTGGGACTACAGGGAGTTTCTCGGTGGGCCGATGGCTCAGTGGGCCGGCTTCAGTGACAGCGGACTGCTGCTCCCTCCGCTCCTCTGTCTCTCCCTCTCCGCAGCGCTCACCTGGGAGGACCAGAGGAGCAGGGGGCTGACAGAGGAGCATGGGGGGGGACCAGAAGCAGCATTGGGGAGGGGACAGAAAACTGACTCAACAGCTATGGCCTCAAGGGCGGATCCAGAGTCTAGTCTCGGGAGGGGCACTGCCAGAAAATAAGGTGTTGCTTACAGAACTCAATTAGGTGTCCGATGTGTCCGCTGCAATGTTGCAGTACCACTAAAAAATCAATGATTGCCGCCATTACTAGTAAAAAATATTTAAATATAAATGCCATAAATCTATCCCATAGTTTCTAGACGAGATGGTCAGAGACTGCAGACATGGTACAAGAGATGCTCAGAGACTGCAGACATGGTACAAGAGATGGTCAGAGACTGTAGACATGGTACAAGAGATGGTCAGAGACTGCAGACGTGGTACAACGGATGGTCAGAGACTGTAGACATGGTACAGGAGATGGTCAGAGACTGCAGACGTGGTACAACAGATGGTCAGAGACTGTAGACGTGGTACAGGAGATGGTCAGAGACTGCAGATGTGGTACAACGGATGGTCAGAGACTGTAGACGTGGTACAGGAGATGGTCAGAGACTGCAGACCTGGTACAAGGGATGGTCAGAGACTGCAGGCATGGTACAAGGGATGGTCAGAGCCTGCAGGCATGGTACAAGGGATGGTCAGAGACTGCAGGCATGGTACAAGGGATGGTCAGAGACTGCAGGCATGGTACAAGGGATGGTCAGAGACTGCAGGCATGGTACACGGGATGTTTAGAGACTGAAGACATGGTACAAGAGATCAATGCAGCCTCATCACTGCCCATCATTGCAGCCTCACTGTGCATATGAACGCAGCCCCACCTTTGTATAAAAATTCAGTCCCACTTTTGTTTATTAATGCACTACCACTTTTGTATATTAATGCAGTCCCACTTTTGTATATGAATGCAGTCCCACTTTTGTATATCAATGCAGCCCCACCTTTGTATATGAATGCAGTCCCACCTTTGTATATGAATGCAGTCCCACCTTTGTATATAAATCCAGTCCCACTTTTGTCTATGAATCCAGTCCCACTTTAGTATATAAATGCAGCCCCACTTTTGTCTATTAATGCATCCCCACTTTTGTCTATTAATGCAGCCACACTGTGCATGGCACTCACCATGGCATTACCTCGATCACACACAGCAGGTATCTCCTCTCCCGACGTGTGTCATGGAACAAACAGGAGCTGTAGGTCTGTGTTCGGCAGGGCAGTGTGCTCTAGCAAGGTCCCCCCTAGACGGGCTTGTGTGATAGACAAAACACTGATTCAATCAGTGTTCCATCTCCATCTACTATCACACGAGCAGGTCTAGCACAGGCAGCACAGCCGAACACAGATCCAGCTCTTACACACAGCCAGAGATTCCCAATGTCATACACGCAGGAGAGAGGGGAGCGCTGCAGTCAGCTACAGCTCAAAGCAGCCTCAAGACAGGCAAGCAGAGGCGTCGTTAGGCCCTGGCTAGGGTGGCTGGAGCCCCGAATGTGGCCCTGAAAAGCCCCGAGTCTATTCAGCATTGCAATAAATTGTTAGCCCCGAGTGTATTCATTTTTGTGTCCCGTGTGCTGAACGACTTCATTGCGGGACAATACAGGGTCCCGGAAACAAAATAAGGACAGACACAGCCACCATAAAACTGGTTGCTAGGACCGCCACCCGACTCGCATCTAGCAACGAGTGACGTCACTTGTCAGGACGCAGCAGAGTCGGAATGACCATTCGGGAGCCAGGCACTGTCAGAGGGCCCCGTGTGGGAGAGCCCAGGCTATGTCAGTCCGCCCCTGAAGTGCCTGCAGCTTGTCATGCAGGAAAAAAGAAAAGTAAACCCCTGAGGAAGCAGTGAACCATTGAATCCCGTTTTTTTGCAGGCTATTTGAGAGGCTCAGAGAAGCGAGCAGACCGGGATTATGCAGAGAGAGAGACTGAGAGCAGTCAGCCGTGACAGGCGCTCCGGGCCACCTTTCCCCCTGGGGAATTCAGCTGAGGGGCGGGGCCATACTTCACTGCGATGGGGGACACAGTCAGTAAAGAAGCTGGATGCTGCAATGAAGAGTGCACACAGAGCAGACTGAGTCATCTTAGAATTTCCCAACGGCTGTGGCACCCACACTGACCAGCAGCAGGTCAGTGTGATAATGACAGCACAGCAGTTAGTGTGTGTTATAAGAATGAGCCATGCTTGCTGAGTGTTCCTTCCTTCTTGCCCTGTGCTGTGCCTATTCACCAGTCTTATTGTTATATATAAGGAATAGCACTGGGCCCTGGTTCACATTGGAGCAATTTGCCATGCGATTTGACATGTCAAATCGCATGACAAATCAGCTGCAATGGCACTGCCTGAATCGGTGCGATGCCACATTTGTGGCATCGCACTGACTCCCAAAAGTAGTTTGTGTACAATGTTTTGGTGACTTCTGGGTGTGATTTCCATAGACATCTGTGCAGCAACCCGCACAGATGTCTCTGAAATCGGTGCCAAACTCGCACTGACATGCGGCTATGAAATCGTGCAATCGTGCGAGTTCAGCTGAATTCATACGCTTTCATTCCCCCTGTCAGTGTGAACCTAAGCTAAGTGAGTTTATTATTTTTATATATATATATATATATATATATATATATATTGAAATGTATACACGGAGTGCTTTTCCCTACCCTAACACTGTCGTCTGTACACTAAGAATGTTCCTTACACTCCGCACTCCTCTCCTGTACATATCACCCCCCCCCCCGCCATACACGCACTCCTCTCCTGTACATATCCCCCCCCACCATACACTCCGCACTCCTCTCCTGTACATATCACCCCCCCCACCATACACTCCGCACTCCTCTCCTGTACATATCACCCCCCCACCATACACTCCGCACTCCTCTCCTGTACATATCACCCCCCCACCATACACTCCGCACTCCTCTCCTGTACATATCACCCCCCCACCATACACTCCGCACTCCTCTCCTGTACATATCACCCCCCCACCATACACTCCGCACTCCTCTCCTGTACATATCACCCCCCCACCATACACTCCGCACTCCTCTCCTGTACATATCACCCCCCCACCATACACTCCGCACTCCTCTCCTGTACATATCATCCCCCCCACCATACACTCCGCACTCCTCCGCATGTGATGTCTATCATAGGCGCTGTAGGCTTTACGGTGGGAATTACAATTCGGCCGCCGCCGCCGCATTACATCCCTGGCTCTCCTTTCCTCTCGTCTTCTACTCAGCTCCTCCTCGGCTCCTCTCTGACTGACTGCCAGTGCCTGCTGTGACCGCACACCAAGGCTGAGGCTGAGCTATAGTAGGTCAGTGTGTGGAGCTGTTACTGATATTTTTTTAAATGATATTACTTGTAAAAGCTCTTCATATAGGTTCACAGTGAACCTATATGAAGAGCTTTTACAAGTAATATCATTTAAAAAAAGATCACCTATCTGTTCTTGGAAAATTCATATGTAGGTCAGTGTATGTGTGACAGGTCAGTGTATGTGGGACAGGTCAGTGTATGTGGGACAGGTCAGTGTATGTAGGACAGGTCAGTGTATGTAGGACAGGTCAGTGTATGTAGGACAGGTCAATGTATGCAGGACAGGTCAGTGGGACAGGTCAGTGTATGCAGGACAGGTCAGTGGGACAGGTCAGTGTATGGAGGACAGGTCAGTGGGACAGGTCAGTGTATGGAGGACAGGTCAGTGGGACAGGTCAGTGTATGGAGGACAGGTCAGTGGGACAGGTCAGTGTATGCAGGACAGGTCAGTGGGACAGGTCAGTGTATGTAGGACAGGTCAGTGGGACAGGTCAGTGTATGGAGGACAGGTCAGTGGGACAGGTCAGTGTATGGAGGACAGGTCAGTGGGACAGGTCAGTGTATGCAGGACAGGTCAGTGGGACAGGTCAGTGTATGCAGGACAGGTCAGTGGGACAGGTCAGTGTATGCAGGACAGGTCAGTGGGACAGGTCAATGTATGCAGGACAGGTCAGTGGGACAGGTCAGTGTATGCAGGACAGGTCAGTGGGACAGGTCAGTGTATGTAGGTCAGGTCAGTGTATGCAGGTCAGGTCAGTGGGTCAGGTTAGTGTATGTAGGTCAGGTTAGTGTATGAAGGTCAGGTTAGTGTATGAAGGTCAGGTCAGTGTATGAAGGTCAGGTCAGTGTATGAAGGTCAGGTCAGTGTATGCAGGACAGGTCAGTGTATGCAGGACAGGTCAGTGTATGCAGGACAGGTCAGTGTATGCAGGACAGGTCAGTGGGACAGGTCAGTGTATGCAGGACAGGTCAGTGGGACAGGTCAGTGTATGCAGGACAGGTCAGTGGGACAGGTCAGTGTATGCAGGACAGGTCAGTGGGACAGGTCAGTGTATGTAGGTCAGGTCAGTGTATGCAGGTCAGGTCAGTGGGACAGGTCAGTGTATGTAGGTCAGGTCAGTGTATGCAGGTCAGGTCAGTGGGACAGGTCAGTGTATGTAGGTCAGGTCAGTGTATGCAGGTCAGGTCAGTGGGTCAGGTTAGTGTATGTAGGTCAGGTTAGTGTATGAAGGTCAGGTTAGTGTATGAAGGTCAGGTTAGTGTATGAAGGTCAGGTTAGTGTATGAAGGTCAGGTCAGTGTATGAAGGTCAGGTCAGTGTATGTAGCTCAGGTCAGTGTATGTAGCTCAGGTCAGTGTATGTAGCTCAGTCAGTGTATGTAGGACAGGTCAGTGTATGCAGGACAGGTCAGTGTATGCAGGACAGGTCAGTGGGACAGGTCAGTGTATGTAGGTTAGGTCAGTGGGTCAGGTTAGTGTATGTAGGTTAGGTCAGTGTATGCAGGACAGGTCAGTGGGTCAGGTTAGTGTATGTAGGTCAGGTTAGTGTATGAAGGTCAGGTCAGTGTATGTAGGTCAGGTCAGTGTATGTAGGTTATGTCAGTGTGTGTGTGTGCGCACACATACACACATACACGTAGGTCAGGGTATGTGTGTCAGGTAGGTCACTACGCGCCACTCCACTGACCGCGCCCAAACCCCCCCCCCCGGTGCCGGCTTGGCTTCGGGCTGAAGCCCCTGGTCTTTTTGGCACCTAGAAACGCCCCTGACAGGCAGCCTACCGGCCCTGGTGATGAGAGAGAGAGAGTGAGAGACTCGGGAGCTGCAGGCAGGCCCGGACTGGGACAAAAAATAGGCCTGGGCATTTTAGACTGAGCAGCCCGAGGGGGGGGGGGAGAAGAAAGATAGATAAAGATAAAAAGAAAGAAGGGAAGGAAGGAAGATAGATTGCTAGATAGATAGATAGATAGATAGATAGATAGATAGATAGATAGATAGATAGATAGATAGATAGATAGATAGATAGATAGAGAGATAGATAGATAGATAGATAGATAGATAGATAGATAGATAGATAGAAGATAGATAGATAATAGATAGAGAGATAGATAGAGAGATAGATAGATAGATAGATAGATAGATAGATAGATAGATAGATAGATAGATAGATAGATATATATAGAGAGATAGATAGATTAGATAGATAGATAGATATAGATAGATAGATAGATAGATAGATAGAGATAGATAGATAGATAGCAGAGATAGATAGAGAGATAGATAGATAGATAGATAGATAGATAGATAGATAGATAGATAGATAGATAGATAGATAGAGAGATAGATAAGATAGATAGATAGATAGATAGATAGTATAGATAGATAGATAGATAGATAGATAGATATAAACAATAAAGAATAGAAAGCAAGAGGAGAAGAAGGGAAGAAATATAAAGAAAGAATATAGATAAAAGAAAGAAGGAAGATAGATAGATAGATAATAGATAGATAGATAGAATAGATTGATAGACAGTAAAGAAGGGAAGGAAGGAAGATAGATAAAGAAAGAAAGATAGATAAAGATAGAAAGAAAGAAGAGAAGGAAGGAAGATAGATAAAGATAAATAGATAGACATAGATAGATACAGATAGATAGATGATAGATATAGACAGTGGCGGTGCGTCTATAGAGGGCACTGGAGCGCCGCCCCCTCTGCTCAGCACAAGGCCAGCCCGCGACATGGGCACAGTGGCGACAGATTGGGCACAGTGGCAACAATTAAAGTGGCACAGGGGCAGTCGATTTGGCACAGTGGCGACAATTGATGGGGCACCAGCCACATGTGGCCATCCCGTAATCTTAATATGTCATACCGTTGTGTGTGCCATTTCAGATCGACACTGGTTCAGGGTGCTCACAGTAGGACACGTGCTAATTGGCCATTTTGCAAACTGGCATGGCACCTCCAACTACAGTCTCTTTGTGCTTTGCCATCCACATCTCATTTGATCATGCTGCACAGTTTACCAACATGGCACAGTGTGCCAGTGTGTTGTCCCTTCAGTGGTGGCACCATGGTTTGGCTGCATTACCCTCCCCAACCCCCCCTGCATGGCAACACCCCCCAGAAAGTTCCCACCACCTATGTCCTGGCTTTGCATTCTATTGTCCAATATAGTCTAAGTTCTTGCAGTCATCTGCACATACCAACGCCCCCCCCCAATTCAGTCCCATCCTCTCCTGTACATGGCCACCACCTCCGACCTCCAGTGCTGTCGGCGGCATGTTCGCCTCCCGTACCTTACTCTTCTGTACCAATGTTACCCCCCACCATCACAAACACACACCATCCTCTCCTGTGTTAGCCCCCACACCATTATCACTCCGCACTCCTCTCCTGTACATTGTCCCCACCATTGACTGGTTTACACTCCGCAGTGTTCGTTTACAGTCCCCTAATTCTGCCACTTGTACATGGCTTCATATCATCCCTCCATTCCATTATTTCAACCCATACCATAAAATAAATAACTCCACAAGTCCCCACTGTTTCATCCCCCACCATTCACTGCTATAGGAGGGGGGTCTATCAAGGACATGGTAGTTGGTGGGAATTACAATTTGTGGGTTTTGGGTTGCATGGCAGTGTTTTGTGGGTTATGTCCGTCTCTGTGTTTGTACTGAAGCTGTTTGTGGGACTCGGCTCGTTGTGTGGGGTGACTGTGACGGCACTGGCTGAGGCTGAGGTAGTGTCAGTGCTGTGGAGCTGTTTTACGGATCTTGTTTTAATGTATTACTGGTAAGTCTTGTCATATGGCACCGTATGTGCTATTTGAAGGCCTTGTCAATTCATTTAAAAAAATTCATCATGTTCAATCTTTATGTGGTGGTGGTGTGGGTGGTGGGGTGGTGGTGGGTGGTGTGGTGTTGGTGTGGGGGTGGGTTTGGTGGTGGGTTGTGGACAGGTCAGTGGTATGGGTCAGGTCATTGTATGAAGGTCAGGTCAGTGTATGCAGGACAGGTCAGTGTATGGGACAGGTCAGTGTATGCAGGACAGGTCAGGTGTATGGGGGTCAGGTACAGAGGCAGTGGGACAGGTCAGTGTATGCAGGACAGGTCAGTGGGACAGGTCAGTGTGGATGCAGGACAGGTTGAGTGTTGCAGTGGGACAGGTCAGTGTATGCAGGACAGGTCAGTGGGACAGGTCAGTGTATGTAGGTCAGGTTTTGGTACATTTGTGTATGCAGGTCAGGTCAGTGGGACAGGTCAGTGGGCTATGTAGGTCAGGTCAGTGTATGGGGTCAGGTCAGGGAGGTCAGTGGGACAGGTCAGTGTATGTGGGAGGTCACACACAGGGGGTCAGTGTAGGGAGGGTGTGGGTGGGTTTATGACAGGTCACAATTGGTTTGGTTGACATCATGTACAGGACATGCAGGGACAGGTTATGTATGTAGGTCAGGTTAGTGTATGAAGGTCAGGTTAGTGTATGAAGGTCAGGTTAGTGTATGAAGGTCAGGTTAGTGTTGGGGTTCTGTTGAAGGTCAGGTCAGTGTATGAAGGTCAGGTCAGTGTATGTAGCTCAGGTCAGGTGTATGTAGGTCAGGTCAGTGTATGCAGGAGTCAGGTCAGTGTATGTAGGACAGGTCAGTGTATGCAGGACAGGTCAGTGTATGCAGGACAGGTCAGTGGGACAGGTCAGTGTATGTAGGTTAGGTCAGTGGGTCAGGTTAGTGTATGTAGGTTAGGTCAGTGTATGCAGGACAGGTGGTTGGTGGTGACAGTGGGTCAGGTTAGTGTATGTAGGTCAGGTTAGTGTATGAAGGTCAGGTCAGTGTATGTAGGTCAGGTCAGTGTATGTAGGTTATGTCAGTGTGTTGTGTGTGCGCACACATACACACATACACGTAGGTCAGGGTATGTGTGTCAGGTAGGTCACTACGCGCCACTCCACTGACCGCGCCCAAACCCCCCCCCCGGTGCCGGCTTGGCTTCGGGCTGAAGCCCCTGGTCTTTTTGGCACCTAGAAACGCCCCTGACAGGCAGTGTATTTATGGAGGTCCTACCGGGGTGTGTGGGCCAAGGGGGGGGGTTGTGGGGTGGTGGGTGGTGATGAGAGAGAGAGAGAGTGAGAGACTCGGGAGCTGCAGGCAGGCCCGGACTGGGACAAAAAATAGGCCTGGGCATTTTAGACTGAGCAGCCCGAGGGGGGGGGGGAGAAGAAAGATAGATAAAGATAAAAAGAAAGAAGGGAAGGAAGGAAGATAGATTGCTAGATAGATAGATAGATGATAGATAGATAGATAGATAGATAGATAGATAGATAGATAGATAGATAGATAGATAGATAGATAGAGATAGATAGATAGATAGATAGATAGATAGATAGATAGATAGATAGATAGATAGATAGATAGATGAGATAGATAGATAGATAGATATAGATAGATAGATAGATAGATAGATAGATAGATAGATAGATAGAGATAGATAGATAGATAGATAGATAGATAGATAGATAGATAGAGATAGATAGATAGATAGATAGATAGATAGATAGATAGATAGATAGATAGATAGATAGATAGATAGATAGATAGATAGAGATAGATAGATAGATAGATAGATAGATAGATAGATAGATAGATAGATAGATAGATAGATAGATAAAGATAGAAATAAACAAGAAAGAAAAAGAAGGGGAAGGAAGGAAGATAGATAAAGAAAGAAATAAAGATAGAAGAGAAGGGATAGATAGATAGATAGATAGATAGATAGATAGATAGATAGATAGATAGATAGATAGATAGATAGATAGATAAAGAAGGGAAGGAAGGAAGATAGATAAAGAAAGAAAGATAGATAAAGATAGAAAGAAAGAAGAGAAGGAAGGAAGATAGATAAAGATAAATAGATAGATAGATAGATAGATAGATAGATAGATAGATATAGACAGTGGCGGTGCGTCTATAGAGGGCACTGGAGCGCCGCCCCCTCTGGCTCAGCCGCGACAATGGGCACAGTGGCGACGATGGGCACAGTGGCAACAATTAAAGGGCACAGGGGCATCGATTGGCACAGTGGCGACAATTGAAGGGCACAGTGGCTGCATTTGATGCCATGGCACAGTGGTGACACAGTGGCTGTGTTTGATGGCATGGCACAGTGGCTGTGTTTGATGGCATGGCACAGTGGTGACAATTGATGGCACAGTGGCTGCGTTTGATGGCATGGCACAGTGGTGACAATTGATGGCACAGTGGCTGTGTTTGATGGCATGGTACAGAGGTGACAATTGATGGCATGGCACAGTGGCTGTGTTTGATGGCATGGCACAGAGGTGACAATTGATGGCACAGTGTTTGATGGCACAGTGGCTGTGTTTGATGGCATGGCACAGAGGTGACAATTGATGGCACAGTGGCTGTGTTTGATGGCATTGCACAGTGGTGACAATTGATGGCGCAGTGGCTGTGTTTGATGGCATGGCACAGTGGTGACAATTGATGGCACAGTGGCTGTGTTTGATGGCATGGCACAGTGGTTGTGTTTGATGGCATGGCACAGTGGTGACAATTAATGGCACAGTGGCTGTGTTTGATGGCATGGCACAGTGGTGACAATTAATGGCACAGTGGCTGTATTTGATGGCATGGCACAGAGGTGACAATTGATGGCACAGTGGCTGTGTTTGATGGCACAGTGGTGACAATTGATGGCACAGTGGTTGCGTTTGATGGCACAGTGGCTGTGTTTGATGGCACAGTGGTTGCGTTTGATGGCACAGTGGCTGTGTTTGATGGCACAGTGGCTGTGTTTGATGGCATTGCACAGTGGTGACAGTTGATGGCGCAGTGGCTGTGTTTGATGGCATGGCACAGTGGTGACAATTGATGGCACAGTGGCTGTGTTTGATGGCATGGCACAGTGGTTGTGTTTGATGGCATGGCACAGTGGCTGTGTTTGATGGCATGGCACAGAGGTGACAATTGATGGCACAGTGGCTGTGTTTGATGGCACAGTGGTGACAATTGATGGCACAGTGGTTGCGTTTGATGGCACAGTGGCTGTGTTTGATGGCACAGTGGCTGCATTTGATGGCATTGCACAGTGGTGACAATTGATGGGCCCAGTGGCTGCGTTTGATGGCACAGTGGTGACAATTGATGGCACAGTGGTTGCGTTTGATGGCACAGTGGCTGTGTTTGATGGCACAGTGGCTGCGTTTGATGGCATTGCACAGTGGTGACAATTGTTGGCACAGTGGCTGTGTTTGATGGCATTGCACAATGGTGACAATTTAATAGCGCAGTGGCTGTGTTTGATGGCATGGCACAGTGGTGACAATTGATGGCACAGTGGCTGTGTTTGATGGCATTGCACAGTGGTGACAATTTAATAGCGCAGTGGCTGTGTTTGATGGCATGGCACAGTGGTGACAATTGATGGCACAGTGGCTGTGTTTGATGGCATGGCACAGAGGTGACAATTGATGGCACAGTGGCTGTGTTTGATGGCACAGTGGTGACAATTGATGGCACAGTGGTTGCGTTTGATGGCACAGTGGCTGTGTTTAATGGCACAGTGGCTGCATTTGATGGCATTGCACAGTGGTGACACAGTTGCGTTTGATGGCACAGTGGCTGCGTTTGATGGGCACAGTGAGGCTGCAATTGTTTTTTTTCATTTGCGCCCACCAAAAATGTTGAGCACCAGCCGCCACTGTAGATAGATAGCTAGATAGATTATTATCTATCTATCTACAGTGGCAGCTGGTGGGGGGTGCAAACGAAAAAAAAAAAAAGAGAGAGAGAGAAAGAAAGGTGAAGAGAGAGCGAGAGAGAAGGGAATGAAGGGCACCCCATACATCAGTGTACAGTACTCTCAGTACTCACTCAGAGGCAGGAGGGGACTGACTGGATGGATGGATATCAGACTCCATCTTTCCTTTCTGATTGCTGGGCTTGAATCTTCCGGCCCACATCCCTTAGGCAGCAGAACAGTGTCCGTCGGGAGAGTGGGAGGGGCAGACACGGGAGGAGAAAGAGAGAGGAGGGGGAGGAGTAGAAGCAGCTCCTCTCCACTAACTGGCCGTGGGGGCAGCAAGGGGAGGGGAGAAGTGTCAGAGCTGGCTATGATACCCCAGCTGATCTCTCTCTATCTGGGGCTGTGTTGGTGGTGTACACCCCTGGGGAGACGTGACATATGGCCCACTGGCCGCCGAGGGCCGTTCGTGGGCCGGCCCGCGGCCCACAGGCATTTGCTAGGTTTGCCCTATGGCCAGTCCGGGCCTGGCTGCAGGCACCGCAAAGCAGTTAAAAAAAAAATGGTAAAAAAAAAAGCCAATGTGACATGATTTCCCTGTTGCCCCCCCCCTGGATCCGCCGTTGTATGGCCTGGGAGTTTCTTTCTCCCTTCTGCCTAATCTTGTCCCATGGGGGGGGGGGGGCACCGAACTGATTATTTTCCCCGGGTGAAATAATGTCTAGCTTCCCCACTGGTACTGCCTATAAGAGTACCAGTACCAACTACTACTAAAGTAGAACGGCTAGTGAAGGGGGAGAGGGGGCATGGGTGGCTGGGGGGGGGGGGGTGGGGGTTGTTCGGCCGCCATGGGAGAGACCTGTCTAGTGGGTTAGTCTGGATGAAGTCCAGGGCCAAAATGTTGTCCCAGTCCAACCCTGACCTGCCAGCCTTGCAATGCTTCATGGGACTTGTAGTTTCGCAACAGCTGGAGGGCCACCAATTCGAGACCCCCTGGTCTAGAGGGTGTCGGGAGCTGCTGGGACATCAGACGGGAGCAGAACATTCAGAAATCACCGACTTTTATTCCTTTTCGTAGAATGTTCTGCGTTACTCCGCCCCCCCCCCCCCCGACAATTCCACATCTTCTCCTTGGCCTGGATTCAACTCGCTGAACGCAAACCAATTATTCCACTCCGATGCGTTCCGCTAATTTGACAATTTAATTATTAAATAACGGCGCTAATTGGCGATGGATCACATCGTCCTCGTCACCTACAGATCGGCGTACGTCCTCGGGGGGGGGGGGAGGGGGAGACACGTGAAAGCGATGTTTTTTCTGCGTTACCGCCACATAATTTTAGTGTCATTTTAATTAGTATAAATCAGTGGTCTCCAAACTCCGGCCCTGGGGCCAGATGTGGCCCTTTGCCTGCTTTTATTTGGCCCTCGGGGCACAAATCCTCCCAATGATGCCAACAATGGGGCTAAATTACAATAATGGGGCACAATTTCATCCAATGACAACAAATGGTGGGAATGATTTCTCCCAATGACACCAATAAAGGGTCACAATTTCTCCCAATGATGCCAACAATGGGGCCCAATTACACCGATGATGGGGCACAATTTCACCCAATGACAGCAATAATGGGGCACAATTTCTCCCAATGATGCTAACAGTGGGGCCAAATTACACCAATGATGGGGCACAATTTCACCCAATGACAGCAATAATGGGGCACAATTTCTCCCAATAATGGGGCACAATTTCTCCCACTGACACTAAAGATGGGGCATTTTTTTTTTTTTACCACTGATGTCAGGACCTTTTCTACTTCCAGTGGCCACGTTCCAGCCCTCCTAAAGTCTTAAAGGGATTGTAAAGGAAAACATTTTTTTTTTAATAATAAGCATCCTTTACCTGCAGACATTCCTCTCTTCACTTCCTCATTGTTCGTTTTTGCTCAGAAGTTGCTCTATTTCTTCTCTGTTCTGTTCACTTCCTGCTTGTCTGATTGTTACTCACCACCGTGAAGGGAGGCTTTACTGCGGTGGTCAGTGACGTGCTCGCCCCCTCCTGAGAACTACATCTGTGTGGCAGGATGCTCTCTATGTTTTAGAGACTCCAAGGAGGTGTGAGTTACTGGGCGTGCCGCAATGCATACTGGGAAATGCAGTTCTTACATGAACGAGCGCCGCAAACCAGGAAGTGAATGGGAGAACAGAAACTAGAACGCCCGAGGTGATATAGATGAAGGAATGTAATAGATATTTACTCGTTTTTTAACAGAATCATTACACTATTCTGTCTGTCTACCTTGCAGACATAAATTTTAGGCAAAAAAATGTTTTCCTTTACAACTCCTTTAAGAATAATAAACCGGCCCTCCAAAGTTTGGAGACCCCTGGAATAAACGGTCAATAGAAAATAAATGTATAATTTTTTTTATATATACTTATCATTCACAGTAAAACCAACACTGATCAAAATATAAAAATAAATAAAAATAAATTGAAAATAAAAGAAATAGTATAAATTTAATCAAAAAAATTGTAAATAATAAATAAAATAATTTTTGCAAAAATATTGTGAAAAAGGAAAAAAACAATCCCAATTTATTTTTTAACCTTTACAGTGCACATGGAAAACTAACAAAATAAAAATGTATACAGCACACAAGCAGACCCCCCCCCCCCCCCCCAAAAAAAAAAGTATTAATTTGCTACATTAGCAAAACAAAATACTGAAAAGTAAAATTTTTATACAATCAAAATTTATTGCATTTTTTTATTAAATTCAAAACAATAATAATAATAATAATAAATTAAATATGAGGTGGATTTTTTAATCCCATAGGGGGTGTGCAGGTACGAGAGCGGAAGGGGTTAATAAACCCCGATTTTTGTTCGCCGCGATCAGCCGGCGCAGAACAAAGATTGGAGAATCAAAGGTAGAAAAAGAGTCACGGTGGCAAAAGGGTTAAAAGGAGACTCCACCCCCAGATCTTGTAAGATGATGTCATGGCGGACGGTTGCTGGAGGTCCAAGAAGGCGCCGATACTCTACGTACGAGAGGAAAGCTTCCAGCAGCCTCATTGCACACAGGCCATGACGTCACGGCTTCTGTTCAGTCACATCTCTTCCCTGAGGCCGTCTGATTCCCAACCCAGAGAGGGAATGACACGATCACACGCCGCTCGGATTCTGAGTGTCACAGCGCCCTCCCATGGCGATGATGGAAAATACACGTCAGCTGAAAATAGAAATTTAAGCAGTAAATGTGCAATTCCAGATTATACTCAGTGGGGGCACCTAGGCAGTTGTATCCTAGGCCCCCCCCCCCCCCCCCCGCTCACAGGTTTCTGGAGGCTTCACATGCATGTGCTCTAGTGGGATAACATTGAACTAAGTTGTGTGCATGCTGGCTTCTACATGGAGATGAGATCACCACTACTGGACATGACATCATTACTACTGGACATTACATCGTCACTACTGGGCATTACATCATCACTACTGGGCATGACATCATCACTACTGGGCATTACATCGTCACTACTAGACATGACATCATCACTACTGGACATGACATCATCACATCCTGGACATGACATCATCACTACTGGGCATCACATCGTCACTACTGGGCATCACATCGTCACTACTGGGTATGACATCATCACTACTGGGCATTACATCGTCACTACTGGGCATTACATTGTCACTACTGGGCATTACATCGTCACTACTGGGCATTACATTGTCACTACTGGGCATGACATCATCACTACTGGGCATTACATCGTCACTACTGGACATGACATCGTCACATCCTGGACATGACATCATCACTACTGGGCATGACATCGTCACTACTGGGCATTACATCATCACTACTGGGCATTACATCGTCACTACTGGGCATGACATCATCACTACTGGGCATTACATCGTCACTACTGGACATGACATTGTCACATCCTGGACATGACATCATCACTACTGGGCATGACATCGTCACTACTGGGCATTACATCATCACTACTGGACATGACATCATCACTACTGGACATGACATCATCATTACTGGACATGACATCATTGCTACTGGGCATGACATCGTCACTACTGGACATGACATCGTCACTACTGGGCATGACATCATCACTACTGGGCATTACATCGTCACTACTGGGCATTACATTGTCACTACTGGGCATTACATCGTCACTACTGGGCATTACATTGTCACTACTGGGCATGACATCATCACTACTGGGCATTACATCGTCACTACTGGACATGACATCGTCACATCCTGGACATGACATCATCACTACTGGGCATGACATCGTCACTACTGGGCATTACATCATCACTACTGGGCATTACATCGTCACTACTGGGCATGACATCATCACTACTGGGCATTACATCGTCACTACTGGACATGACATTGTCACATCCTGGACATGACATCATCACTACTGGGCATGACATCGTCACTACTGGGCATTACATCATCACTACTGGACATGACATCATCACTACTGGACATGACATCATCATTACTGGACATGACATCATTGCTACTGGGCATGACATCGTCACTACTGGACATGACATCGTCACTACTGGGCATGACATCATCACTACTGGGCATTACATCATCACTACTGGGCATTACATCATCACTACTGGGCATGACATCGTCACTACTGGACATGACATCGTCACTACTGGGCATGACATCATCACTACTGGGCATTACATCGTCACTACTGGACATGACATCATTGCTACTGGGCATTACATCATCACTGGTAAAGATGAATTTCCGCGCCAAATACAAATTTACTTTAAACTCAAATAAATGAGAATTAGGTAAAGGAATTTAAGTGTAAAAAAGCTGCTCCTCTATTATTATAGTGTTAAACTGATAATACAAGTGATGTGAGAGTGGTAGAGGGCGCTAGCACAAAGAAATTATCTCTAGTGTCATATATTAAAAAAAGGGGGGGGGGTGAGATTATACAAAAGTGCGTATATCTATTAGCATATAAATGCAATAACATACCACGTGATATATTCAATAAGTGTATGCGATTCACAATAAATTTGAAAATAGAGTGATAATCGCTTATCAAAAACAATCAGTGCAAAAAGTCCTAGTTAATTGGTGATTATCTGGCAGTGCTCATCAATATCATTCACACAGTCCTCTGAAGAAAGGAAATGCTTCACCAGGATATTTCACAGAGTCCTTCACCTAGGTCAGTGATGGGGAACCTCGGCACCCCAGATGTTTTGGAACTACATTTCCCACAATACTCATGCACTCTGCAGTGTAGCTGAGCATCATGGGAAATGTAGTTCCAAAACATCTGAGGTGCCGAGGTTCTCCATCACTGACCTAGTGAATTAGATCACCCAATCGTGCTCAAATAAATGATGCGCTTACCAGACAAACGAGACCTCCTTAATGAAAAAGATAGTCAGTGACACCTACGCAGGATAATGCCTGCATACATTAGAAAGCGTCCCCCCAACTGCCAGGCAAGACTAATCACTCCAGTCGATCGGAGATGGGATATGAAAACAGAGAAGAAAACTTCCATAGTGCGACCAATTTATTAAAAACAAATTTAAACAAACACAGGGCCACAGGGCCACTTACATAAAAGGTGCCCTTTCCCGGCACTGAGGCTGCAGGCTTATCTGTGTCTCTCGCGCATCAGGTCATCGCACTTCCGTGAGGGACGCTGCGCTGAAAGTAGCTGAGCTGTGCAGTCAATTCCTCTCGTGGCCGACGCCGGGAGGGAGGGGCATCCAGCACAAGCGTGACCCGGCTACTCCGACCGACGTACGTTTCGTTTGGACAACGTCTTCAGGGGGGCGTGTCCAATCACGGCTGATCACAAGAAGAGCCGTAAACGGCTTTTCCTCACTTGCGTCTGACAGACGCGAGTAGAGGAGAGACGATCGGCTGCTTCTCTGACAGGGGGGGTTTGTGCTGATCGAATATTAGCGCAGCCCCACCCCCCCCCCCCCCCGAGGATGCCCACACTAGACCACCAGACCACCAGGGATGCCACCCTAGACCACCAGGGATGCCACCCTAGACCACCAGGGATGCCAATCAGTGCCCACAATGGGCATCACTCATTGGCAGGCATTGTTTGGCACTGATTGGCATCCATCAGTACAATATATTACAGTACATCAATGCCACCTATCAGTGCCCATCCATGCCCATCTGTGCCACCTATCAGTGCCCATCCATGCCCATCCGTGTCACCTATTGGCGCCCACCCGTGCCACCTATCAGTGCCCACCTGTGCCACCTATCAGTGCCCATCCATGCCGCCTATCTGTGCACATCCATGCCACCTATCAGTGCCCATCCATGCCCATCTGTGCCACCTATAAGTGCCCATCCATGCCCATCCGTGTCACCTATTAGTGCCCACTCATGCCACCTATCAGTGCCCACCCGTGCCACCTATCAGTGCCCACCTGTGCCCACCTGTGCCACCTATCAGTGCCCATCCATGCCTATCTGTGCACATCCGTGTCGCCTATCTGTGCCCATCCATGCCGCCTATCTGTGGCCATGACTAAGCACTAGCTAAGTGCGAAATGCGTCGGCTGTCCTGTTCTGTGGTTGCAGTGAGTTTGCATGTTCCAGTTTAACCAATAAAGACAACTTTTTGAAAGTTTTCCCGGAGTGCGGCTGTCCATCTCTTCTTCTTGTTTGCCATATCTGTGCCCATCCATGCCACCTATCTGTGCCCATCTGTGCCCATTCATGCTGCCTATCAGTGCCCATCAGTGCCGCCTATCAGTGCCCCATCAGTGCTGCATATTAGTGCCCATCAATTTCACCTTATTGGTGCCCATCAGTGCCGGAGAAAACGTACTTATTTACAACGTTTTGTAACGGGAACAAAAAAAAACATTTGTTTTTCAAAATTTTCGGTCTTAGTAATCACCAATCATCTTCTATCTGTCAGGGAGGCTCCTCCCACTGATCACCATTACAAGGGGGCGGGGCTCTACACTGCCCACCAATCAGCGGACAGCACAGCTCTGCCCCCCCCCCCGTTTATTCCGCTCATTTATATTTATTATTACTGAAAAAAATTGTTACAAAGACTCCTCCTCTACCCCCCCCCCCCGCCTCATTGGTTGAGTCTAATAGAAGCTCCGCCCCCTCCTCTTCCGCTTTCAGTTTACTTCGCGCTTTGCTTTCAGAACTTCACTCGTAGCTCCGCCTCCGCTCCGCCCCATGACACTCCGAAGATCCGCCCTGGATACATTGTAACAAATGTTTCCTGCGCGTGACGTCACTGGAGCGCAGCGTCCTGTCTGTGTGCCGCACGTGTGTTGGAGGTCAGTACACCGGGAACCGGAGGAGCTTGTAATACCGGGTACACGGGGGGGATTTATAATGAGGTCACCGATCTGTGTGATGGAAAGGGGCATCTTACGTCATAGCTGTTCTGCTAAATGTTGTGATGTCACCTGATTATAATATGACATGGGGGGAGGGGGGATTTTATATCATTCTGTTTATTTTATAGCATTATTATTTTATTCCCCTGTCAGCAGAGGAAATCAGATGATAGTGACAGGTTCCCTTTAATAGGGCGTTACCCAATAAATAATGACTCC
Organism: Rana kukunoris; assembly: GCA_029574335.1. Lineage (NCBI taxonomy): Eukaryota > Metazoa > Chordata > Amphibia > Anura > Ranidae > Rana > Rana kukunoris. The sequence goes on from JAJQKJ010001763.1 coordinate 32,500, forward strand.
TCCCCCCCATCGCCCCAATAATAGAATATTTCTGTGTCCCCCAACAATGAAATGTGACGTCTCCGATCCGATCACACCAATAATATTCCCAAATCCCCTGTAATATTTATTATTAAATCCAAAAACTCTTTTAATATTTATTATTAAATCCAAAATCGCATAATATTTGTTATTAAATTCGAAAAATTATATATTTATTATTAAATCCAAAATGTCCTATAATATTTATTATTAAATCCAAAATCTCATGATATTTATTTTTAAATCCGAATACTCAAATAATATTTATTATTAAGTCTAAAATCTCATCTAATAAAAGTAGACATTTTGGGGCAGATTCACGTAGATCGGCGCATTATCATTCCGGCGTAGCGCACCACTTTTCCGTTAGACTTGCGCAATCTAGCCGCGTAATCCGGCGATTCACGTAGCTTTTACGCAAGAGCTTGCGCAAACGTAAGGTTTTTTCCGTAGGCGTAAGGAGGAGTAATACAAATTGGGAGGGACGTGGGCGTGTTACATTGAAATGAGCCGTGACCCCATGCAAATGAAGGGCCGGCCGACTCGCGCATGCGCGCATGAAGGAAACCATGTCAGCTCCGTTGTGCGCATGCTCACAACTCGGGAGCGGCGCAATCATTGAAATTGGAAATGGACTAGGGCAATGTTGTGAACTACGCAGACAGCATAAATAGACACACACAAACGCCCTTCCATTGCAAAAGTACATCCCTTTGTGTCCCTTCCCATTGAATCAAGTGCTTTTGCTCTGTTGTTCGTTAGAGTGTGTTTTGTAGTTGTCAGATTAGTGTTCTGTGTGATCTTGTGCTTGTTGGTAGTTTTGTGAAAGTGTATTTTGATAAGTGTTTGAGACTGTTTGTTTGATTGATAGATTTCTGAGCGTTTGTTTTCTTGCTTTATTTTTTCATCTGATTTTTTTGTGTGTGTTTCTTGCTGAGTGCTAGTGTGATTTTTGGCTGTTCTTTTTCTCTTTGTGTGTGTTCTTGTCTGATTGGTTGTGCTTGTATTTGTGACAGATTTTTGGTGACTGCTAGTGAGTTTGTTTGGAAGTATGACTGAGAGAAAAAGAAAGCTCAATTTTACTGTGGGGGAAAAAAGAATTCTTGCCCGGGCCATTACCGACTATGGGCGTTTTCTCCACGGCCCGCAGAGTGCCACCACCACCCCGGCCAGGAGGAGGGAGATCTTGGATATGATCACAGAGCAGGTCAATTCATCGGGGGAGGGGGAGACACGGACCCGCTCTGGGATAGAAAAGAAAATAAATGACCTCCGGCGTGAGGTGAAAAAAAAACTGGCCGCAATAAATGCCCATGCCAGGGGCACAGGAGGGGGCCCACCATGCCGGGTTAGATTTTCAGAGACGGAGCGTGTGGTGGCCCTGACCTTTCACCGGCATGAAGTGGAGGGCCTGCCAGGCTTTGACACAAGTCCGGTCCCCGCGGTGCCAGGTAAGGTTTTTATTTCTCTCAGGTGTGTAGCATGTGTGGGGGAGGGGGTGAAAGGGAATATGTGGCAAGTGTGTGGATCCTCCAACCTGTGAATGTTTTGTGTCATCCACAGCTGTGCAGGAGGGTGCAGGGCCATCTGGACTGACCGCTCCAACCCCAGGACAGCAGCCTAATGAGGCCCCCCCAACAAGGCCAGAGTCCGCAGAGGAGGAACAAGAGGAGGGGGAGGATCATGCGGAGGACGATCATGAGGAGGAGCAGAATCATGAGGAGGAGGAGTCCATGGAAGGCACTGGCCCTTTGGTTTCTGCGGACTCTTCCCCTCTGGCTGCAAGAAGCCTGCCCTCCCTAAGGGTCAGCCCCCCCCCCTCCTCCCCCAACATGGCTCCCCTCACAAGGGCCTCCCCTTCTCCCCGGCCACAACCATCAGCTGGAGCCAGGAGGTCATCCCCAAGCACCAGGGGGGCGCCCAATCTCATGCCCGCCTGTCTGAGAAGGAACCTGGCCACCCAGACCCGCCTTCTGAGACAGCTCTGCCAGACTATGGGGCGGGTGGATCAGAGCCTGTCCTCCATTAATGATAGCCTGGGTAACCTGGACTCCCACTCCCGGGCCTCCACAACCTGCCTAAATGACCTGCAAACTACAGCAGCAGGCGTTGGGCAGGATGTGAGGGCCCTTACCCAGGCTATCCAGGGCAACACGGCAACACTTGGTGCTGCCCTGGACAGAATAGCCGTGGCCTTGGAGGGCAGGCCGCCAGGTGGGCAGATCTCAGGGGCTGCTCCTCCTTCCCCGGCTTTTCCCCTCCCCCATGCGTCTCCCCTGAGGGTCCGGGGCCGTGGCCGGGGGCGCCCCAGGCGTGGCTCAGGCAGAGGACAATAATTTTTTTTTCCCCCTTTTGTTTGTTTTGAAAGCTTTTTTATTTTTGTTCTCTGCTTTTTTTTGTTTTTTCTAAGCATTTTTTTTTTCCTATGCATTTTTTGTTTCTATGCATTTTTGTTTGTTTGACTTTTTTGGCATATTTTGGGTTGTGAATGATGTTTGAATGTGGGGGTGACATTCCTGCTGGAAAAGGGGTGTCACCCTCAATTTTGGTGGAGAAGGGTTCCCCAGGACCAGGGAGAAGTGATTCCCAGGTCCGTGTGAATGGTGTATGAATGTACAGTGACATAATTGGAGCCTTGACGTGGCGTTACTGCTCACCAGTCTTGCATGGTGGACTGGTGCCAATCCAATTTGATGAGGATGTGGGGTGTGTGTGCTAGGGACCACAGTGGTGTGCATGCATGCATTCTCATTGTGCCATGATTAATGTGTGTGTTTAACGTGCAAAGATGCCCAATATGAGCTGCCTCCTGACTGCTCTTCCCTCAGAAGACGGGGTATCCTCGGTTAGGGGTTGATTTTCTGGTTGGGGGGTCAGATCATCACGTAGCTCAACCTGCAGGCCCTTCCTCACTGCGAGATTGTGTAGCATGCAACATGCAGCGATGATATGGCACACGAAGTTTGGGGAATACAACAGTGTACCCCCTGACTTATCCAGGCATCGGAAACGTGACTTCAGGAGGCCAAAGGTGCGCTCCACCACTGCACGGGTTTTGATGTGTGCTTCATTGTATCGTTCCTCTCCTGGGGTTTGGGGGTTCCGGATAGGAGTCATGAGATGGGGTCCCAGTGCATATGCAGAGTCACCTGTAAAGGAAAAGACAGGAGAATGTTAGTCATGCATGTGCCACTTCTGTTGTGCATCACGGGAGGGGATAGTCATGCCTGACTCCCATGTCACTCACCAACCAGCCAGGTGTTCCCATACACGTTCTGTTCGAATTCTGTTCGGATGTGGCTTTGATTGTAGATGTAGCTGTCATGGCTGGACCCTGGGTGTTTGGCACGGACGTGCCATATGAGGCCTTGGGCATCAACTATCACCTGTACGTTGATGGAGTGCCAATTCTTCCGATTGCGGTACATGTGCTCGGTCTCATGGGGGGGCTGGAGTGCCACATGTGTGCAATCTATGGCCCCCACAGTGCGTGGGAATCTGGCAATTCGGTAGAAATCTGCCATTGCCTTGATTCGAATCTCCTCAGTGGTGGGTTTGATGATTTGGTTGGCCAAGCGTGTGAGGATTGCAGGGACAACCTGGTGCACACATCTGCTCATGGAGGATTGTGACATCCCAGCCACCACTCCACTTGTACGCTGAAAAGAGCCACTGGCAAGGACATGGAGTGTTGCCAGGACCTTCACCAGTGGCTGCACTGCATGTGAGCGTTGTGTTGGGCTGGTGATGTCCTCCTGCAAGGTTGTGGTTAATTCCAGGATGGCATGAGGGGGGAATCTGAAGATGCGATACACCTCAGAATCACTCATGCCAAACAGGTCTATGCGTGTGCGGTATACCCTCTCCCGTGCCCTCCTCCGTGCCATCCTCTGTGCCCTCCTCCTTCTTTGGTCATCTATATTCACTAGTGCAGCTATGAGCGACGATGCCCCTAGCATGTTGGCAGTCAAATTGTAGTGCAACACGTGTGTGTGGTCTGCTCCTCAATAACGGTGTTGCTTTATCTGACAATTAGACTTTTTTTCAAAAGTTAGATCAGCTTTTATGGGCTCTAACTTTAGACAGGACATTTTGCAGTTGCGCACATCGCGTAGCCTGCGCAGCAACTGCGTTTTTTTGTGGATCCCCGTAACTCCCTCATTAGCATATTTGACTAGCAAATCAATGGTGTGTCTAGCGCAGTTTTGCGCGAAGGGAAGCGAATGTCTAACTCAATTACGCCGGACCAAAAAACGTAGATTTCTGGCGTATATTGTTTTGTGAATCGCGTCCAACTATACGCACGCGCACATTTAGACTTACGCACGCGCAACAGCAGTTGCGCACGCGTAATCGCTCTGTGAATCTGGCCCATAGGATTTAATAATAAATAGTGTTATAAAAGATTTTGGATTTAATAAATCATATATGAGATTTATTAAATCCAAAATCTCATATAATATGTATTGTTAAATCCGAAATCTCATAATATTTATTAAATCCAAAATAAATAGATACATAAAATATTATATTAAAAAAAAAAAAAAAAAAAAAAAACAGATCACTAGGCTCACATATATGTGAATTGGATGCATTTAACACCGCATCTAATTCGCATTACATGTGAATGTGACTGGTTCTCAATAGAGCCAGTTCACACTTTTTTTTCCACAAATTATTATGGATATATTATTAAGGATAAATTATAAATATAATAAAAAATATATTCTTTCTATATTTTTATATAAATTATATAATTTTTTATTATACGTATAATTCTTAATATATCCATAATATGTATAAAAAAATATAATATATATATATACAAATTATTATGTATATAATATTAAGAATGCATTATAATTATAATAAAAAATATATATAATTTATATAGAAATATTTAGAATTTATTCTTAATAATATAGCCATAATACTTTGTATAAAAATAAATTATACATACACACACACACATATATATATATATATATGTGTGTATGTATAATTTATTTTTATACAAATTATTATGGATATATTATTAAGAATAAATTATAAATATTTCTATATTTTTATATAATTTTTTTTATATAGAAATATTTATAATTTATTCTTAATATATCCATAATAATTTGTATAAAAATAAATTATATATACACACACACACTATTAAGAATAAATTATAAAAGATTATATATATATATATATAATATATATATATATATATATATATATATATATATATATATATATATATATATTTATATATATATATATATTCTTTTATAATTTATTCTTAATAATATATCCATAATAATTTTTATAAAAAACTATAATATGTATATAATATTAAGAATGCATTATAAAATATAATAAAAAAAATATAGAAATATTTATAATTTATTATTAATATATTCATAATAATTTGTATAAAAATAAATTACACACACATTATTAAGAATAAATTATAAAAGAGAATATATATATATATATATATATATATATATATATATATATATATATATATATATATATATATATATATATATATATATATATATATATATATTATATATATATTCTCTTTTATATATTTACTATATATATATATAAGAATAAATTATAAAAGATTATATATATATATATTTTATAATTTATTTATATTATAAATATTATATATATATATAATATATATATATATATATATATATATATATATATATATATATATTCTTTTATAATTTATTCTTAATAATATATCCATAATAATTTGTATAAAAAAATATAATATGTATATAATATTAAGAATGCATTATAAAATATAATTTAAAAAATTATATAATTTTATATAAAAATATAGAAATTTAGAATTTATTCTTAATAATATATCCATAATAATTTTGTATATAAAAATATATATATATATACATTATGATTATAATTTGGATAACATTGTTAAATTAATCATACTGCTCCAATTGGAGGAATTTTGGACCCCTCTCACCATGACCTGTATGGTTATAATATCTCAATAATGATAAATGGGACGTTGCTGTCCCTCCCCCGGTTGGCGTGGCCATTGGGTGGACGTGACCGGTGACTATTACTTACCCGTTCTCTTGTTTCCAGGTTGGGACCATGGCTCTCCAGCTCCTCCTGAGGGTCTGCACCTTCACGCGGAATCACCGGGGTAAGCTCCTTGGCGCCTCTTCCTTTGGCCTGTTTGCCGCCAATATTTCCTATCACGTCTTCCCGGAGTTGACGTTCCGGAAGCTCTACCAGTCGTGGTCCAAGGGGGAACCCGCCAAGCTGTCCGACAGACTTCACTCGCTCTTCCGGGATGTCCTAGAGGAAGCAAACTGTGGCTCCCCCAGCGGATACACCCCCTTTGCGGCCTACGGCTTCCACCCGGTCAGCGCCGGCGTTCCGTGGCTCCCGGCCGGATGCTTAATCGGCATTCCCGCCAACTATAAAAACACGGCAGAGGACGGCTCAGGAATCGTGGAGCGGCTGCTGGTGGTCGGTGGCGAGGAGGTGGACTGGAACAGCGACGTCGGGAAAAGGTTGAGGGACACTTTGACGTTCTCATCAGACGCTCAGAAATTCTCTTTGGCTCGTGAGGCCGTCCACGCGCAGAGTAGCGGCCCCGTGATCCAGGCGTCCGTGGCCCCCGCCTGTTTTGCCGCCGTCTGCTTTTCTAGCGTGGGGCTCAAGCAGCTCCTGGGTTTGTATTCCGGCCCCATGTTATTGAGGGGGGTCTTCAATTTGCTGGCCGCCGCGCTCGGCTTCACCGGTTACTGCCTATGCTACGACTCGATCAGTCAGTGGTTGGATTACAGGGCCGATCGCAAAGCGGCCGCCGTATCCAGATCCTACGCCCAGGGGGGGGTGGAGTTCTATGAAAAAATATTGGCCCGCAACCGGATCCTGCGAGGGATTCTGGGTAAAAAAGGGGAGGCGATGTACGCGCCGAGCGGGAATTTGTTCCCCAGACAGAAACTGAGACTAAAGCATGCGACTTACACGTCCCGGAGAGACCGGATACAACATACGCTGAAGACGGTGCAGTCGTGATCGAGGACGAAACATTTTGGGGGAGCAAGCACATATATGCACCATTTTCTTTTTTTTTGGGACAGAATGAGGAGAGTTGGATCCTCCGTAGGGTTATGATGGCCGTCTGGGGAGATTTCCTCTCACTTTCTATTCTAAAAATTGCATTTTCCATATACAGTGGTACCTCGGTTTACGAGCAACGCAAGCTAATTGGGTATGCAGTACCGCATTTGGCCAGCGAGGGCGCCGGAGCCATTCGGAAATACTCGGAAATACTCCATACCCCGGTGTTTCCAAGGTTTCCCAAGGTCAGCCGAGCTGTCCACGGGTCTTTTTCGAGTGTTTCCGAGGCTCTCCGGCGCCCCCTCCACCTCCTGGCCACATGCGGTATTGCATGCCATTGAAGTCGATGCGGAACAAATTATTTTAGTTTCCATTGACTTCTATGGGGAAACTCGCTTTGATATGCGAGTGCTTTGGATTACGAGGATTCTCCTGGAAAGGATTATGCTCGTAATCCGAGGTTCCACTGTATAGGGGACCCATTGATACCGTGACCAACACCTAGGGGTCCATGTATTAAAGAATTGCTAGATGATCATTCGCAGAAGAGCAGCCAATCTTTAGCATAATTTTGCTTATTTCCCAGAACCGTCAGCACCACCTAGTGGCAATAATGTGGTATTTTCCTGTAACTTAAGTTTTCAGTGCAAAAAAATACATTATTGCCACTAGGTGGCGCTAAGGAAACACGCATATTAAACAGACTATGGTCAGGATTCAGTGCACCCTATGCAAATGATCGACACATTGATTTTTTAATACAGAGACCCCGTACATCAGGGGTCCCCAAACTTATTAAACAGAGGGCCAGTTTGCTGTCCTTGAAACTTTAGGGGGGCCGCACTGTGGCCAATGTGAGAATAAAATGTCCCATTATTAGAAGGAGGAATAGTGTCCCATCATTGGTATCAGTGGGAGGAATAGTGTCCCATAATTGGTGTCAGTGGGAGGAATAGTACCCATCATTGGTGTCGGTGGGAGGAATAGTGTCCCATCATTGGTGTCAGTGGGAGGAATAGTGTCCCATCATTGGTGTCGGTGGGAGGAATAGTGTCCCATCATTGGTATCAGTGGGAGGAATAGTGTCCCATCATTGGTGTCAGTGGGAGGAATAGTGTCCCTTCATTGGTGTCAGTGGGGAGGAATAGTGTCCCTTCATTGGTGTCAGTGGGAGGAATAGTGTCCCATCATTGGTGTCAGTGGGAGGAATAGTGTCCCATCATTGGTGTCGGTGGGGGGAATAGTGTCCCATCATTGGTATCAGTGGGAGGAATAGTGTCCCATCATTGGTGTCAGTGGGAGGAATAGTGTCCCATCATTGGTGTCAGTGGGGAGGAATAGTGTCCCATCATTGGTGTCAGTGGGAGGAATAGTGTCCCATCATTGGTGTCAGTGGGAGGAATAGTGTCCCATCATTGGTATCAGTGGGGAGGAATAGTGTCCCACCATTGGTGTCAGTGGGAGGAATAGTGTCCCATCATTGGTGTCAGTGGGGAGGAATAGTGTCCCACCATTGGTGTCAGTGGGAGGAATAGTGTCCCATCATTGGTGTCAGTGGGGAGGAATAGTGTCCCATCATTGGTGTCAGTGGGAGGAATAGTGTCCCATCATTGGTGTCAGTGGGAGGAATAGTGTCCCATCATTGGTGTCAGTGGGAGGAATAGTGTCCCATCATTGGTGTCAGTGGGAGGAATAGTGTCCCATCATTGTTGTCAGTGGGAGGAATAGTGTCCCATCATTGGTATCGGTGGGAGGAATAGTGTCCCATCATTGGTGTCAGTGGGAGGAATAGTGTCCCATCATTGGTGTCAGTGGGAGGAATAGTGTCCCATCACTGGTGTCAGTGGGAGGAATAGTGCCCCATCACTGGTGTCAGTGGGAAGAATGATCTAATACATGGGTCTTCAAACTACGGCCCTCCAGTTGTTCAGGAACTACAATTCCCATCATGCCTAGTCATGTCTGTGAATGTCAGTGTGTTACAATGCCTCATGGGATGTGTAGTTCTACAACATCTGGAGGGCCGTAGTTTGAGGATCCCTGATCTAATATGTAAAAGATACACTCCAGATTGTAGAATCCGGACGTTCAGTTTACAGCAATGCTGTGGTTGTCACTTGGACAGGAAGTGGGGGAAATTTCCACATCGGGGACCCAGGAAGCAGTAAACCTTCGCTGGGATTCGTTCTGACACTTTGGCATTAAAAACATTTATAAATCTTCTTCCAATGGGACAAATTGCCAGGAATGTAACTTATTTGATCACAAAATGAACAATATGTCGGTGAGAAGTTGTTGCTCTGCACGTCTTCACAATTTCTGTCCTCTAGGTGGCGATGCTGCGCTGTTATCCATGTATGATTCTAAAGTTTTATTTCAATAAACTTGACTTTTCCTTTTTTTTTTTCACTTTGCTGTCCTGTGATGTCACATGTTTAGAAATTCCAGAGAAAAGAACCAACATTTTCATAGGAACGGGCTGGAAGATCAGCAGCTTGTGAGGGTTTGCATTTGATACTCTGTGTGTGGGAACCATTGTCCCCCCTATAGTTATAAATTGCTGCTTCCCATACCTGTACAGTATTCTCCAATGCTCTAATTCAGGGGTCTTCAAACTACGGCCCTCCAGTTGTTCAGGAACTACAATTCCCATCATGCCTAGTCATGTCAGGAAATGTTAGTGTTACAATTCCTCATGGGATTTGTAGTTCTACAACAGCTGGAGGGCCGTAGTTTGGGGATCCCTGCTCTAATTCATCCCAAAAGTGTTTTATCGGGTTGAGGTCAGGACTCTGTGCAGGACAGTCAAGTTCCTCCACCCCCAAACTCGCTCACCCGTGTCTTTATGGACCTTGCTTTGTGCACTGGAAGGGGCCGTCCCCAAACTGTTTCTGCAAAGTTGGGAGCGTGAAATTGTCCAAAATGTCTTGGTATGCTGAAGCCTCCCTTCACTGGAGCTAAGGGGTCAAGCCCAACCCCTGAAAAACAACCCCCCACCATAGTCCTCCCTCCACCAAATGATTTGGAGCAGTGCACAAAGCAAGGTCAACAAAGACATGGATGAGCGAGTTTGGGGTGGAGGAACTTGGCTGGCCTGCACAGAGTCCTGACCTCTACCTGATAGAACACCTTTGGGATGAATGAGAGCAGAGACTGTGAGCCAGGCCTTCTCCTCCAACATCAGCTCCTGACCGCACAAATGCACTTCAGGAAGAATGGTCAAACATTCCCATAGACACCCTCCTAAACCTTGTGGACGGCCTTCCCAGAAGAGGGGAAGCTGTTATATCTGCAAAGGGCGGGGGGCCAACTCAATACTGAACCCTCCGGACTAAGACTGGGATGTCATTAATATTCATGTGCGTGTAAAGGCAGGCGTCCCAACACTTTTGGTGATATAGTTAGTGTGTGTGTATATATACGGTATCTCACAAATGTAAGTACACCCCTCACATTTCTGTAAATCTTCATGTGACAACACTAAAGAAATGACACTTTGTATCTACAATGTTGTGTAGTGAGTTATTTTGAGGGGACGGCAAATGTACACTGTTATACAAGCTGTACACTCAACACACAGACATTAATGTCTAAACCTCTGAGAACAAAAGTGAGTGCACCCCTAAGTGAAAATGTCCAAATTGGGCCCAAAGTGTCAATATTTTGTGTGGTCGCCATTATTTTATAACCCTCTTGGGCATGGAGGTCACCAGAGCTTCACAGGTTGGCACTGGAGTCCTCTTCCCCTCCCCCATGATGACATCACAGAGCTGGGGGATGTTGGAGACCTTGCGCTCCTCCACCTTCTTTTTGAGGATCCCCCATAGAACCTCAATAGGGTTTAGGTCTGGAGACATGCTTGGCCAGTCCATCACCTTTACCCTCAGCTACTTTAGCAAGGCAGTGGTGGTCTTGGAGGTGTGTTTGGGGTCGTTATCATGTTGGAATACTACCCTGCGGCCCAGTCTCTGAAGGGAGGGGATCATGCTCTGCTTCAGTATGTCACAGTACATGTTGGCATTCATGGTTCCCTCAATGATCTGTAGCCCCCCAGTCCCAGTGCATTGCCATGAATTGAGATTTGCCATAGAATGAGATGGTCCGCCTCCATCCCATTCTATTGGCTCACTCATGTCACGTGACATATTTAAACGTCAAGTATTGACGCAAACATCAGTCACAGCTAGGCTATCATAGGGAGAGGATCTCCTCTCCCTGTGATAGCCCGATAGCGCTGTCAGCAGCGTGCCTCCCGCCAGCGCTAAGTACACCCCGCGCCCGCATCTCTACTCCCCGCACCCCGCGCCCGCAGCTCTTCCCCGTCCTCCGCGCCCGCAGCTCTACTCCCCCGTTAAGAATCCGGGAACGGGGAGAGTCTACGCTATTAGCGTAGACCTAGCGTTGGCTACGTTAGTAGCGTAAACCTGCGCATGCGCAGTATTTACAACACCAGCCCACATAACCTGGAGCAGCTGCAGCCCGTTCCCTGATTCTTAACGGGGGAGTAGAGCTGCGGGCGCGGAGGACGGGGAAGAGCTGCGGGCACGGGGTGTACTTAGCGCTGGCGGGAGGCACGCTGCTGACAGCGCTATCGGGCTATCACAGGGAGAGGAGATCCTCTCCCTATGATAGCCTAGCTGTGACTGATGTTTGCGTCAATACTTGACGTTTACATATGTCGCGTGACATGAGTGAGCCAATAGAATGGGATGGAGGCGGACCAACAATTCATGGCAATGCACCGGCAGCACTCATGCAGCCCCAGACCATGACACTCCCACCACCATGCCTGACTGTAGACAAGACACACTTGTCTTTGTCCTCTTCACCTGGTTGCCGCCACACACGCCTGACACCATCTGACACCAAATATCTTTATCTCGGTCTCATCAGACCACAGGACGTGGTTCCAGTAATCCGTGTCCATAGTCTGCTTGTCTTCAGCAAACTGTTTGTGGCTCTTTCTTGTGCATCATCTTTAGAAGAGGCTTCCTTCTGGGACGACAGCCATGCAGACAAATTTAATGCAGTGTGCGGCGTATGGTCTGAGCACTGACAGGCTGACCCCTCCCCCCACCCCTTCACCCTCTGCAGCAATGCTGGCAGCACTCATACGTCTATTTCCCAAAGACAACCTCTGGATATGACGCTGAGCACGTGACCTCAACTTCTTTGATGGACCATGGCGAAGCGGGGGAGGGGAACCCGTCCTTTTATACTGCTGGATGGTCTTGGCAATCTTCTTATAGCCTAGGCCAGTGATGGAGAACCTTGGCACCCCAGATGTTTTGAAACTACATTTCCCATGATGCTCATGCAATCTTCATTGTAGGTGAGCATCATGGGAAATAAAGTTCCAAAACATCTGAGGTGCCAAGGTTCACCATCACTTTCCTCGGCCATCTTTATGTAGAGACACAATTCTTTATATCAGATCCTCAGAGAGTTCTTTGCCATGAGGCGCCATGTTGTCCTTCCAGTGACCAGTATGAGAGAGTGAGAGCGATAACACCGAATATAACACACCTGCTCCCCATTCACACCTCAAATCTTGTAACACTAGCGAGTCACATGACACCGGGGGAGGGAAAATGGCTAATTCACCCAATTTGGACATTTTCACTTAGGGGCGTACTCACTTTTTTTTACCAGCGGTTTAGACATTAACCACTTAAGGAACGTCGATATACGTCGGCAGAATGACATGGCTAGGCACACTCACGGACCTGTACGTGTTTCTTTAAGCCCAGTCACGAGCCCGCGTCCCTGTCTAAAGCTCCGTGGCCGCCGCCGGTGTACCGCAATCGGTCACAGAAGCTGAAGAAAGGGGAGAGATGAGTGTAAACAAACCTTCCCCATTATTTACTGTGGTGCTGTCACTGATTGTCTGTTCCCTGATATAGGGAAAGACAATTAATGACGTCACACGTCCAGTCCCGTCCCCCTACAGTTAGAAACACATATGAGGTCACACTTAACCCCTTCAGCGCCCCCTAGTGGTTAACTCCTAAACTGCAATTGTCATTTTCACAGTACTCAGTGCATTTTTATTGCATTTTTTGCTGTGAATATGACAATGGTCCCAAAAATTTGTCAAAATTGTCCGATGTGTCCGCCATAATGTCGCAGTCACAAAAAAAATCGCAGATGGCCTCCATTAGTAGTAAAAAAAAAATATATTAATAAAAATGCCATAAAACTATCCCCTATTTTGTAAACGCTATAAATTTTGTGCAAACCAACCGATAAACGCTTATTGCGATTTTTTTTTTTTTTTTTTTACCAAGAATAAGTAGAAGAATATGTATCGGCCTAAACTGAGGGAACAAAAATGTTTTTATATCTTTTTTGGTGATATTTAATATAGCAAAAAGTAAAAAAAAAAAAATTCAAAAATGTCGCTCTATTTTTGTTTATAGCGCAAAAAATAAAAACCGCAGAGGTGATCAAATACCGCCAAAAGAAAGCTCTATTTGTGGGGGGAAAAAGGACGGTAATTTGGTTTGGGAGCCACGTCGCACGACCGCGCAATTGTCAGTTAAAGCGACGCAGTGCCGAATCGCAAAGAGGGGCCAGGTCTTTAAAGCGGAGTTCCACCCTTAAAACCACTTTGTTTCATCCCATCCAGCATACTGGCGTCGGCGCCAGTATGCTGTTTTTTTTTTAATCCACGTACTTACTTTATGATAGATCATTTAATTTTGGGCGCACCGCGGTATGTCGCCGCTATAAGGCGCCACGCCTTACGGAAACAGCCGATTAGCGTTCGGCTCTTCTCGGCGCCTGACTGCGCAGGCGCCGTAAATAGCCGGTCCTTGTACGGCTTTTTTCGGAGGGCGTGACGCGGCTATATACGGCGCCTGCGCAGTCAGCTTCTGGGTCTGTGCGCAGGCGCCGAGAAGAGCCCAACGCTAATCGGCTGTTTCAGGAAGGGATGAAACCAAGTGGTTTTAAGGGTGGAACTCCGCTTTAAGCTGCCAATCGGTCCGGGTCTTAAGTGGTTAATGGCTGTGTGTTGAGTTATTTTGAGGGGACAGAAAATGTACACCGTTATACAAGCTGTACACTCACTACACAACATTGTAGATACAAAGTGTCATTTCTTCAGTGTTGTCACATGAAAAGATACAAGAAAAGATTTACAAAAATGTGAGGGGTGTACTTACTTTTGTGAGATACTGTGTGTGTGTGTGTGTATAATGCATATATATATATATATATTGGACAGTGTCCTGGAGTAAGATTCCAGGTTTGTACTCTTAGAATGAGTAGAAATAAAATTAAAATCAGGAAATATAAAATAAATAAGAGATGGAATACAAAGAGATGCTGTAGGTATTTATAATAGACATAATAATTATAACAACGATCGATCAGCTGCTGGAATTCAATGGAATTTGTTTAATAGAAAATATGAATTTATTTTTATTGGATGTCGATTCTCATTTATGAATTTACTAAACTCTGGCCAGATGTAAAAGACACAGCAAAATAATGGAAAGCCTGAAAACATGACCTGTTGGGGCGCCTTGAGGACTGGAGTTGAGAAGCATTGATATTAGAGGTGATCGGATCTAATTTTAATTTACGCAGAGCCCCCTCAACGATCGATCTCCATAGAAGGGCCCCCAGCCGGCGCTCTACACCCGGTTGCAGTACATATGGACGGGTCTGATGAGGATAAGGGAGCTCCTACAGTTGTGTTGGCACAGCGTCTTCCAGTGAAGCCCGTTCCTGACGTTGAGTTGAGCGTCGTAGCAGGAGTCGTACCACCACCCTCCCCCGTGTTCATTGGCGCAGTTGTTATTGTGCCGCCGATCGTTGTCGTCGTCGTACGTAGAGAACCTCATGTTGTCGTGCAGGTTTTTTTCGATGGAGGTCATGGAGTCCCCGGCGTCTCCTTCGTAGGCCCCCAGCCTCAGGCGGTACTTATCCCCGGCGTCGGTCAAGTAGAAGCTGTCGTAGTCGGCGTGTTTGGTGTTGTTTTCGGCGTCTACGAGGAGGAAGCGGACTTTGTTCCACTTCTGGGTGGTCAGGAGGTGGATGTACTTGTTGCCGAGGTAGTGGTTCAGCTCGATGTCCCCGAAGCCGAATTCGTAGGCCGACCAAGTCTCGTGCCAAGCGATGGTCGTGTCGAAGGCGTTCCTCTGGATGACGGTCCACCCGCCGCAGTCGTACATCAAGCATTGGACCACCAGATAGGGGGAGCCTTCGGGTCGGATCACGTAGATGCCACTTTTTTTGTGACCCAGCTGATAAAGTTCTTCACAGTCCCTGGTGAAAAAGACTGAGAAAAAAGCCAATGTAAGGAATTAATGGGCCAAAAAAATGTTCACGTCTCCTCCATGTACAATGGGATATTTAAAGTCATGTAATGTATGTGTGTAGCCAATTGTTTACATCTAACCCTAAGCTCATAACCCTAAACCCCTATCCCTAACCCTAACTTCTAACCTGTAACCCTAACCCAACCCTAGCCCTAAACCATAACCCTCTAACCCTAACTCCAAACCCCTAACTGCTAACCCTAAGCCCTAACTCCAACCATTAACCCCCAACTCTAACCCTAACCCTCTAACCATAACCCGAAACCTAACACCCTAACCCTAACTGCTAACCTGCAGCCTTAACCCTAACTGCTATACCTAAACCCCTATTCCTAACCCAAACTGCTAACCTGAAGCCCTAACCCCTAAACCATAACCCTAACCCCTAACTACTAACCCCAACCCTTAACTCTAACTCCTAACCATTAACCCCCAACTCTAGCCCTAACCCTCTAACCATAACCCTAAACCTGACACCCTAATCCTAACTGCTAACCGAAGCCCTAATCCTAAACCATAACCCTTTAACCATAACCCTAACCCTTAACTCTAACTCCTAACCATTAACCCTCTAACTCCTAACCCTAATCCTCTAAACATAACCCTAAGGCCCCTTTCACATGAGTGGACGAACGGTCCGCTAATTACAAGTCCGTTTACGGACTTGTAATGGGTCCCTATGGGAGCGGATCCGTTAGCGGATGATGCATCCGCTAACGTCCGCCTAAGATCCGCGTCCGTCTGGATCCGTTTTGCGGACGGAAGAAAACCCTATTTTTCTTCCGTCCGGTGGATCGGATCGGATGCAAACGGACAGGCGGTCCGTTTCCATACGATTCCCCATAGGGGATAGCGGAGGAGAGACAGGGCGGTCCCTGCACAGTGTGCGGGGACCGCCCTGTCCGCCGACAGCTGAGCGGGACCCCCCGCTGAGCCGACGGACACACACGGAGCGGACCGAAAAACGGACCGCACCGTGTGAAAGGAGCCTAAACCTGACACCCTAACTGCTAACCCAAAGCCCTAATCCTAAACCATAACCCCAACTCTTAACCCTAACTCCTAACCCTCTAACCATAAACCATAACCCTCTAACCCTAACTCCTAACCCTAAGCCCTAACCCTAAACCCCTATTTCTAACTGCTAACCCTTAAACCATAACCCTCTAACTCCTAACCCCTAACTGCTAACCCTCTAACCATAACCCTAAACCTGACACCCTAACTGCTAACCCGAAGCCCTAACCCCAACTTTTAACCCTAACTCCTAACCATTAACCCCCAACCCTAATCATAACCATAACCATAACCTCCTAACCCTAAGAATTTCCTAGCTTCGAATTTCGATTTTTCAAATGTGCGAATTTGGAATTTTCGAATCTCGAATTTTCAAATAATTTATTTTTTTCGAATTTCCAAAATTCGGAAATTATAAAATTTCGGAATTAACTAATTTGTCAAAATTTGTTAAAGATCGGATTCAGAACTAAATGAATTGCACATGTCTAACACCTGAACACAGTTTTGCAACTTTGAAGTGTTCGTAAAAAACTGCATCCAGGTAAATTATGCCGCATTTTTTAAATGTATTTATTTATTTATTTATTTATCTTCAGGAAAAAAATGGGTTTTCATTTGGTGGTAAATGGTTATGGAAATCTCCTGTCTTTTTTTTTTTTATTAAAGGAAAAGGGAAAATAGTATTATTATTATTATTATTAATATATATATATATATATATATATATATATATATATATATATATATATATAAATCTAGCTGTATATTTATTCAGAGAACAACCCAAAAGAAATTCTCCTGATTCTAACGACCCCACATATGAGTATGTTAGTTGTTGTATGTACCTGTTGTACACCCCCAAAAACAATATGCACATTTAGCTTTTTTTTTATCTTGCTCCTGCCCGCGAGCTCGGCGGGACGGGGCACATTTAAAAATATATATATATTATTTTTTCCTATGTTACCTTTTTTTTTTTTTTTTTTTCACTGTTCTTTTTTTTTCCGCTTTTATTCATATTACAAGGAATATTTTTTTTATTTTCATATTTATTTTACCTTTTTTTTTTTTCACTGTTCTTTTTTTTTTTCGCTTTTATTCATATTACAAGGAATATTTTTTTTATTTTCATATTTATTTTACCTTTTTTTTTTGGCTGTTCTTTTAAGAAAAAATTGTGTCACTTTTATTCCTATTACATCCTTCGTAATTGAAAAAAGCATGACAGGTCCTCTTAATATGGGATCTGAGGGTCAAAAATACCTCAAATCTCATATTTGGACTAAAATTCAATAAAAATAAGTAAAAATAAAACATTTAACAAAAAATGACAAAAAAACACAGCCCTTTAAAGCGGAGCTCCACCCGCATTTTTTTTTTTTTCAAAGTCGGCACACACTAACCGTGTAGCTGCTGACTTTGAATAAGGACACTTACCTGTTCTAGGCGCCCGCGCTGATGGCCCCCGCCGATGCCGATCCTCAATCCCGGCACCGCCATCCACAGTCAGGGAAACAGGCAGTGAAGCCGTGCGGCTTCACTGCCCGTTTCCTACTGCGCATGTGCGAGCAGCGCGGCGCTTTGTGAATGGTCCGGCTGCTTTCTGGGATACACACAGTATATCAACAGCCTATTTAGGGTGAGTATTTTTATTTTTTTTTCCATAAATTTTTTTTTTTTTTTTTTTAGATTTTTGAAAAAAAAAAAATCAGGGTGGAGCTCCGCTTTAAGAGCTATGGGCGGAAGTGACGGTTTGACGTCGCTTCCACCCTGTTATGATTTGGAGACGGGTGGGGGGGCCATCTTCCCCTCACTCGTCTCCATACCCAGCCACAGGAAGGACCTGATCACCTCCGCCGCTGCTGATGGCTCTCTCGGCCCCTCTCCCTCCGCCGATAATGGTGATCTTGCGGCGAATCCGCCGCTGAGACCACCATTATCTGAAACCAGACCGCCAGGCTAAAGAGATGGATATCTGGGTTATTGTAGCTAGCAGAGATATCCCTCTTCAAACAGCCGACGGTCCGGAAGTGGTTAAAGTGGTTAAAGAAATAAGACTTCTCACCTTTTTTTTGACGCAGCTCGTCGTAGTTGATGGCGTCGGTGATATCCTTTATCATGTGAATATTGTCTACCAGCTTCCCTTTAGAGACCTTCTGTGCCTCCTGTGACTTGGTGAATGTGGCCCATAAAAGAAAGAAGCAGACAACCGTCCAAAGATTTGGCCCCGACATCTTCACTACTGAAGAAAAAATATTGTTACTAGACGTGTGCACTGCCGAAAAATGTGTTTGTTTTCGTTTTATTTATTTATTTATTTTTTAACTTTTTTTGGAAACTCAAATAATTTGGAAATTTTCACATTTTGAATTTTCAGATTTTCGAATATCCGAATTTTTGAATTTACGAATTTTCAGATTTTTGAATTTAGAAATTTTGAATTTTCAAATTTACGAAATTTAAAAATTTCGTAAAATTCGGAAATTCAAAAATTTGGAAATGTAAACAGAATTTCGGAATTGACAAATTCATCAGAATTCGTTAACCACTTAAGACCCGGACCAAAATGCAGCTAAAGGACCTTGCCCCTTTTTGCGATTTGGCACTGCGTCGCTTTAACTGACAATTGCGCGGCCGTGCGTCGCGGCTCCCAAACAAAATTGGCGTCCTTTTTTCCCCACAAATAGAGATTTCTTTTGGTGGTATTTGATCACCTCTGCGGTTTTTTATTTTTTGCGCTATAAACAAAAATAGAGCGACAATTTTGAAAAAAATTCAATATTTTTTACTTTTTGCTGCAATAAATATCCCCAAAAATATATAAACATTTTATTTTTTTCCTCAGTTTAGGCCGATACGTATCTCCCTACCTATTTTTGGTAAAAAAAATCGCAATAAGTGTTTATAGATTGGTTTGCACAAAATGTATAGCGTTTACAAAATAGGGGATAGTTTTATTGCATTTTTCTGAAAAAAAAAAGGTTTTTACTACTAATGGCGGCCATCAGCGTTTTTTTTTTTTTTCGTGACTGTGACATTATGGCGGACACATCAGACAATTTTTGACACATTTTTGGAACCATTGTCTTTTTAACAGCGAAAAGTGCTATGAAAATGCACTGATTACTGTGAAAATGTCAATTGCAGTTTGGGAGTTAACCACTAGGGGGCACTGAAGGGGTTAAGTGTGACCTCATGTGTGTTTCTAACTGTAGGGGGTGGGGCTGGACGTATGACGTCACTGATCACCTTTCCCTATATCAGGGAACAGACGATCACTGACACTGCCACTGTGAAGAACGGGGAATGTTTGTTTACACTCACCTCTCCCCGTTCTTCAGCGCCGGGGACCGTTTGCGGCACTCCGGCGGCGATCGGGTCGCGTACAGGTACGTGCCTGTGTCCAGCCATGCCATTCTGCTGACGTATAACGGCGTTGGGCGGTCCTTAAGTGGTTAAACGAATTTGGAACTAAACGAATTGCACATGTTTAATTGATACATTGTTTAACTGTTAATCCAACTTCTCTCAGCGTTTTTGCTAAAGTATAACGTCTAAGATATATTTAAGGTCTTTTGGTCACCAAACATTGATGGTTAGTGGGGAAAGGTCTCTTTAGAGTGCGGGTCCCCCTAAAGGTCCATACACTCGATCTGATTTTTTGACAACAAATGTCCGGCGGACGTGTTTTTATCGGACAATCCGACCGCGTGTATGCTCGACAAATTTTTGGTGTGAATGCTCTCAAACGTTTCGGCAATAAATGTCCGATGGAGGATAATCCGATTGTGTACACGCATGCTCAAAACCAATGCTAAAGATCAGACAACTATAGCAGAATTTGCCCAAAGGGTGGCGCTAAAGAGCTAAAAAAACACATAGTACGTCTATTACGTCACTACTTTCGTGTTTGTTGGCTGAAAATATTCTGCCGTGTGTATGCAGAACAAGTTCATGGCCAACGCCCCTTCGGACCAAAATCCACGAAAAAGTCTGATGGAAGATCCGATCGTGTGTATGAGGCTTAAGTCTTCCATTAATATTGGTGGCCAGAGGAGGAGGGCCCCACTACATTTGTTGGTTATAAAAAAGATTCCCATACATGTGTTGGTCAGTGGGGGAAGGGTCTCCAAACACTGATGATGGTAAAGGGACCCCATACATTTTTGGTCAGTGAAGACGAGATGCATATATTGGTGGTCATTGAAGAAAGACGGGGCCAGTGTCGGGTCCAGCGACAATCCCCAGTAAGTGTCGGGGCCAGCGATAACCCCCAGCATAATAATAACCCCCAGCACAACAATGGGTAGTAATGGGTATTGTAACTTACCGGCTGCAGCAGAGTAGAGAGAGTATAAAAACTCCCACTGACTCTCTCACAACCCCATCCCACCAAATCTTTGTGCCAGAATCAGAGCAGAAGAAACTGCTCTTCAGAGGGGGCATATTGATCTGGGCCACACCCCCCCCCCACCCCCGCAGCACATACTCGGTGACCACCATGTGCCTTGCTGCCCCCCACCTCAGCCCACCCAGTACCCCTATTCCTCTGACCCACCTCACTCCATCACAGCACAGCACCTCTATCCCCCACCTCACCCCACCTAGCCCCCCTATCCCTCCCACTCACCCCACGTCACACAGCACCTCTACCCCTCCCTTACCCACCTCAGCCCACACAGCACCCCTATCTCTCCGACCTACCTCACCCCACATTACATCTCTATCTCACCCCACACAGCACCCCCCTATCCCTCTCAACCCCCCACTCACCTCACCCCTATCCCCCGACCCACCTCACCCCACACAGCACCCCTATGCCTCTGCCCCACCTCACAGCACTCCTACCACCCCCACCCACCTCACCCCCCCCCCCACAGAACCCCTATCCCCCCACCTCACCCTACACAGCACCCCTATCTCTCCGACCCACCTCACCCCACACTACACCTCTATCTCACCCAACACAGCACCTCTATCCCCCCAACCCACCTCACCCCACACAGCACCCCTATCCCTCCAACCCACCTCACCCAACACAGCACCCCTATCCCTCTGACCCACCTCGCCCCACACAGCACCCATACCCCCCACCCACCTGACTCCATCACAGCGCCCCTATCCCTCTTGCCCACCTCACCCCACACAGCACCTCTACATCCCCACCCACCTCACCCCCCCCACAGAACCCCTATCCCCCCACCTCACCCTACACAGCACCCCTATCTCTCCGACCCACCTCACCCCACACTACACCTCTATCTCACCCAACACAGCACCTCTATCCCCCCAACCCACCTCACCCCACACAGCACCCCTATCCCTCCAACCCACCTCACCCAACACAGCATCTCTACCCCCCCACCCAACTCACCCCACATATCACCTCTACCACCTACCTCACTCCATCACAGTACCTCTACTCCCCTTACCCACATAAACCCACCACAGCACCCCTATCCCTCCAACCCACCTCACCCCACACAGCACCCCTATCCCTCTGACCCACCTCGCCCCACACAGCACCCATACCCCCCACCCACCTGACTCCATCACAGCACCTTTATCCCCTCTTGCCCACCTCACCTCACACAGCACCTCTACATCCCCACCCACCTCACCCTACACAGCACCTCTATCCCTCTGACCTACCTCACCCCACCCAGCACCCCTATTCCTCTGACCCACCTCACCCCACCCAAGACCTCTGACCTCGCTCAATCACAGCACCTCTACCTCCCCCCACCTCACTCCATCACAGCACCCCTACCCCCACCTACCCACTGAATCCCACGCAGAACTCCTATCCCCCCCACCCAACTCACCACACACAGCACCTCTATCCCTCTGCCCCACCTCACAGCACCCCTACCCCCCCCACCTCTTCCCACATAGAATCCCTATGCCCCCACCTCATCCCCTACTCCTCTCTGCACAAATATACGCGTTTCAGAATGGGCGCACATGTGTTGACTTTTTTTTTTTCCAATATGTGGCACTTTATCAAATTAATATCATTATGTTTCACCCACCTCATCCGACACCCGTCCCGGGAAAGTCTCAAATTCTTCATTCATTTCTCTTTTATACCCCGTCTCCTGTTGGCTCCGAGTCATTTATTAACTGAAAGCATCTGACAAGGAAACCGATTCAGCGGCAGCTGCTGGCCGGAGATAAAAAAAATTTATTTACACCGCCTGATGTACCCAACCAATATCAATTTATATAAAACCCAAATAAATCTTTTTAATGAGGTCGGTAAAAAAAATTTGTGTTTCTAATTAATTCTTTATATCAAAAAGCTTATTACTTTCTTCACACCTCGAGTGGCAGCTGCTGGATGTCGTCACCATTGGAAGCCGACGCGCAAAGACGAAATTGGGGCGACGGCGCAAATCCGGCATGTAAAGTTTTAATGATGTTTGGATTTTTTTTTTAGAAGTGAAAGTCAAAAGTTTTCGTGTTGGGTGGAATAGGTGAGGGTTCAATATTGCAAGATGTCAATCCAACTCGTGGCCCTGGTGAGACCAAGCCCGGATTTCCCACCAACGAGGCCAGGCCGAGGGGCGGCAGGGCGCAGAGGGGCGGCAGGGCGCAGAGGGGCGGCAGCGACATGGAGTCCCCCGACGCCCCGGAACATACAGTTAAGGGCGGTAAGTTGCTTTCTAGCAGCACTAAATGTAGTGTGGGGGAATCCGCTTGCTCATTAACAAGTGATTGCGGCAATGTCGCCGAAACCACTTGTAAAATGTGTGCTTCCGTCTATCCTCCCCTTCCCCCCCCCCCACATCCCCCTGTCAGCTCTTGGTGGGGGTGGGTCAGCCATACCCTCTGACCTTTGACCTCTGGGAACCCACCTCCTGACCTATGACCTTTCGGGGAGGTCCCTGTTCTAATTCCTGAGTCCTAGCCATATTCTTCAATGGAAAACCCTAACCCCAACCCCAACCCTAACCCCTAACCCTACCCTAACCCTAACCCCCAACCCCTAACCCCTAACCCTACCCTAACCCTAGACCCAACCCTAACCCCTAACCCTACCCTAACCCTAACCCCCAACCCCTAACCCTACCCTAACCCTAGACCCAACCCTAACCCCTAACCCTACCCTAACCCTAACCCCCAACCCCTAACCCCCAACCCCTAACCCTAACCCCCAACCCCTAACCCTACCCTAACCCTAACCCCCAACCCCTAACCCTAACCCTACCCTAACCCTAACCCCCAACCCCTAACCCTACCCTAACCCTAGACCCAACCCTAACCCCTAACCCTACCCTAACCCTAACCCCCAACCCCTAACCCTACCCTAACCCTAACCCCCAACCCCTAACCCTACCCTAACCCTAGACCCAACCCTAACCCCAAACCCTACCCTAACCCTAGACCCAACCCTAACCCCTAACCCTACCCTAACCCTAGACCCAACCCTAAACCCTACCCTAACCCTAACCCCCAACCCCTTACCCCTAACCCTAACCCCCAACCCCTAACCCTACCCTAACCCTAACCCCTAACCCTACCCTAACCCCCAACCCCTAACCCTACCCTAACCCTAACCCCTAACCCCCAACCCCTAACCCTACCCTAACCCTAGACCCAACCCTAACCCCTAACCCTACCCTAACCCTAACCTAACCCTAACCCCCAACCCCTAACCCTAACCCCTAACCCTACCCTAACCCTAACCCCCAACCCCTAACCCTAACCCTACCCTAACCCCTAACCCCCAACCCCTAACCCCCGTGGCCGCCGAGTCTGTCTCCTGTCCCTGCCGCCGATGTACACAGTGAGAGGGGTGAGCTGTGCACTTCCCATCTCAGCTGTGACAGGAGTTCTAGCACAGCGCTAGGACTCCTGTTTTTGGAGGTGACAGGGTAAATAAAGAGAACCTGTCACCTCCAATTGCTATCGCACAGGGAATTGTTTTCTCCTGTGTGATAGCAATAAAGTTAAGTGAAAAAAAATTGCCGGCAGGGGACAGGAGACCGGCGGCCCGATGTGCCCTGCCGACCCCGAGGCCTGGCCTCTGTGGGAAATCCAGGCCTGATGATGCCACAGGTTGGGCTTGCTACCCGGCAAAACCTATGCAAGTGAATAGAGCCGCTCCGTGCCGCAACCTGCTAGGGCGTGTGATGCATGCGGTTACGGCGTGGAGCTGCGGGCCTGCGGCCTTTCAAGGGTTCAAACGGGCAGTGAGGAGGCAATTTTTTTACCCCCTTAGCCGCTTGTCGATTGCCGCCGTAAATTGCTATTCAGAGGGGCGGTGAGCGGTGTAAAAAGAGCCAAAAGGCACAAAATGCTACCAATGGGGCGGGGCCACGAGGGGGGTGGAGCCCAGAGATGGACTATAGCAGTGATGGCGAACCTCGGCACCCCAGATGTTTTGAAACTACATTTCCCATGATGCTCAACTACAATGCCTAGTGCATGAGCATCATGGGAAATGTAGATCCAAAACATCTGGGGTGCCGAGGTTCGCCATCACTGGACTATAGTGATAAAGGAAGGTATACGAGAGCCCATTAACCACTTAAGGACCGCCTCCTGCACATATAAGTCGGCAGAATGGCACAGCTGTGCACATGCACGTACAGGTACGTCCTGTGCTAGTACCCAGCCGTGGGTCGCGGGCACGCGCCCGCGGCCCTGTCCGAAGCTCCTGGACCGTGGGACTGGTGGACCCGATCGCCACTGTAGTCCGGCGATCGGTCCCCGGGGCTGAAGAACTGGGAGAGATGTGTGTAAACACACCTTCCCCGTTCCTCACTGTGGCGGCGTCATCGATCGCGTGATCCCTTCTATAGGGATACACAATCGATGACGTCACACCTACAGCCACACCCCCCCTACAGTTAGAAACACAGGTGAGGTCACACTTAACCCCTTAAGCGCCCCCTTGTGGTTAACTCCTAAACTGCAATTGTTATTTTCACAGTAACCGGTGCATTTTTATAGCACTTTTTCGCTGTGAAAATGACAACGGTCCCAAAAATGTGTCAAAAGTGTCCGAAGTGTCCGCCGCAATGTCGCAGTCACGAAAAAAAAAGCTGATTAGTAGTAAAAAAAGAAATGAAATAAAATCATCCCCTATTTTGTAAACGCTATAAATTTTGCGCAAACCAACCGATAAACGCTTATTGCGTTTTTATTTTTAAACCAAAAATATGTAGAAGAATACGTATCGGCCTAAACTGAGGTTTTTTTTAATATATTTTTTGGGGATATTTATTATAACAAAAAGTAAAAAATATCGTTTTTTTTTTTTTTTAAATTGTCGCTCTATTTTTGTTTATAGCGCAAAAAATAAAAACCGCCGAGGTGATCGAATACCACCGAAAGAAAGCTCTATTTGTGGGGGGAAAAGGACGCCAATTTTGTTTGGGAGCCACGCCTCCACGCTATTTCTATCTCTTTTATGGGAGTGTCCAGAAAACGTGCGCTCTCGCCTTAGAGCTCGCTATCTCCTCTCTGGGAGTCGCGTGTGTGAGAGAATTTCCTCTGCAGTTCTTAACCACGTCGGTACCCAGGCACTTTTACCCCCCTCCTGCCCAGGCCAGCTTTCAGCGCTCTCACATATGGAATGGCAATTTTGCGGTCGTGCTACGCTGAACTCGTATGACATTTTTATCCTTATTTTTCCCACACAAGCAGAGCTTTCTTCTGGTATTTATTCACCACTGGGGGTTTATTTGTTGCTAAATAAACGGAAAAAAATACTGAAAATTGTGAAAAATAAAATAAAAAGTTTTTCTTTGTTTCTGTTATATAGTTTTGTAAATAAGTCATTTTTCTCCTTCACTGATGTATGCTAATAAGGCTCCACTAATGGGCACTGATAAGGTGGCACTGGTGAGGCTACACTGATGGACACTGGTGAGGCTGCACTGATGGACACTCGTGAGGCTGCACTGATGGACACTGGTGAGGCTGCACTGATGGACACTCGTGAGGCTGCACTGATGGACACTGGTGAGGCTGCACTGATGGACACTGGTGAGGCTGCACTGATGGACACTGGTGAGGCTGCACTGATGGACACTGTTGAGGCTGCACTGATGGACACTGGTGAGGCTGCACTGATGGACACTGATGAGGCTGCACTGATGGACACTGGTGAGGCTGCACTGATGGACACTGATGAGGCTGCACTGATGGACACTGATGAGGCTGCACTGGTGAGGCTGCACTGATGGACACTGTTGAGGCTGCACTGATGGACACTGGTGAGGCTGCACTGATGGACACTGATGAGGCTGCACTGATGGACACTGATGAGGCTGCACTGGTGAGGCTGCACTGATGGACACTGTTGAGGCTGCACTGATGGACACTGGTGAGGCTGCACTGATGGACACTGATGAGGCTGCACTGATGGACACTGATAAGGTGGCACTGATGGACACTGTTGAGGCTGCACGGATGGACACTGGTGAGGCTGCACTGATGGACACTGATGAGGCTGCACTGATGGACACTGATGAGGCTGCACTGGTGAGGCTGCACTGATGGACACTGTTGAGGCTGCACTGATGGACACTGGTGAGGCTGCACTGATGGACACTGATGAGGCTGCACTGATGGACACTGATGAGGCTGCACTGTTGAGGCTGCACTGATGGACACTGTTGAGGCTGCACTGATGGACACTGGTGAGGCTACACTGATGGACACTGATGAGGCTGCACTGATGGACACTGATAAGGTGGCACTGATAGACACTGATAAGGCACCACTGACGAGGCTGCACTGATGAGGGACACTGATGAGGGACACTGATGAGGGGACACTGGTGAGGTTGCACTGATGAGGCTGCACTGATAGACACTGATGAGGGGACACTGGTGAGGTTGCACTGATGGAACTGATAAGGCACCAATGACGAGGTGGCACTGATGAGGGGACACTGGTGAGGTGGCACTGATGGACACTGGTGAGGCTGCACTGATGGACACTGTTGAGGCTGCACTGATGGACACTGTTGAGGCTGCACTGATGGACACTGATGCTGCTGCACTGATGGACACTGGTGAGGCTGCACTGATGGACACTGGTGAGGCTGCACTGATGGACACTGATGAGGCTGCACTGATGGACACTGATAAGGTTGCACTGATAGACACTGATAAGGCACCACTGACGAGGCTGCACTGATGGACACTGGTGAGGCTGCACTGATGGACACTGATGAGGCTGCACTGATGGACACTGATAAGGTTGCACTGATAGACACTGATAAGGCACCACTGACGAGGCTGCACTGATGGACACTGATGAGGGACACTGGTGAGGTTGCACTGATGAGGCTGCACTGATGGACACTGGTGAGGGGACACTGGTGAGGTTGCACTGATGGAACTGATGAGGCTGCACTGATGGACACTGATAAGGCACCAATGACGAGGTGGCACTGGTGAGGTTGCACTGATGGACACTGATGAGGTGGCATTGATGGGAACTGGTGAGGCTGCACTGATGGACACTGGTGAGGCTGCACTGATGGACACTGATGAGGCTGCACTAATGGACACTGATGAGGCTGCACTGATGGAACTGGTGAGGCTGCACTGATGGACACTGATAAGGCACCACTGACGAGGCTGCACTGATGAGGGGACACTGGTGAGGTTGCACTGATAAAACGCCACTCACACTGACACTGATGAGGGGACACTGATGAGGCAGCACTAATGGACACTGATAAGGTGCCACTGACGAGGCTGCACTGATGGACACTGATGAGGCAGCACTAATATGCAGCACTGATGGGCCCTGATAGGTGGCATGGAGAGGCGGCACTGATGGGCAGCACTGATTATCTGTGCAGATCTCCCCTGTGAGGAAATGCCGCTGATTGGCTCTCCTCACTCGCTGTCAGAGCCCATACCCCACATGTCCTTGTTTACATGTGATCAGCTGTGATTGGACACAGCTGATCACACGGGTAAAGAGGCGTGCCATCAGCTCTGTCCCGGGATTGGTGATGCGCCGTGTCCCAGGGACGGAGCGCCACCGACGATCGTTTTCATGGTGCCGGTTTATTAAACATTTGATTGATTTTGTAAATGTATTTGAATTTTGTGGTATATTTATAACACCTCCAGTATTTGCACAACCATCACTAATAATCCCCCGGTACCGAGTGTAATGTGTGTTCCCTGTGATCACCGGCTCCATCTAGTGGCCAGAAAGCGGGATTTTCCTAATTAGACGTATTTTCAGGGAATACCAGATTATGGCCCCTAGATGGAGCTGCTGATCCCAGGAATTAGACACATTATGGGGATTATGCAGATGCTTTTTCTAAATACCCAGGGGTGTCCCGATAACACTTTTTTAGGACAAGTACCGATACTTTTTTTCATGTACTCGCCGATACCGAATACCGATATTTATTTTAATCTCATGTGACAGCGGCACTTGTGTCAGTAGTTTATTTTTTTATCTTTTATAATTTATTTTTTATTTTTTACAATTTGTTATTTTATTTATAATGCTTTCTTTTTTTTAAGGGGGGAGGGGGGGGGGGGGTTGGACCGTGTCAGTGTGTTTTTTCTTTTATTTTTTTATTATTTTCTACAATACATTTTTTTATTCTTTTTTTTTTATTATTATTATTTTTTTTGTTATTCTTTTTTTTATTTTTATTTTTTCAGCCCTGTTGGGGGGGGGCTTTGGTGAGATATCAGGGGTCTTAACAGACCCCTGACATCTCCTCCTGTAACAGAGAAAGGGACTAAGGACACAAATCCCCCTGTCTCAGGTCTCAGCAGCCTCAGCTGCGCTGAAAATGAATGGAGAGAAGACGGCGTCTCCTCTCCATTCATAAACTGAAACATTGTAATCAGGGCTGCCTTTAGGAATTATGGGGCCCCTTACACAGCTTCAGGTATGGGCCCCCTGGAGTGGGGGGGGGGGCTGCTGCGAATTGAGAAGGGGGGGTCCCCATCTGGGGCCCTGGGGACCTCTGGTATTTATATATATTTTACTTTTTTATTTTTATTTATATATATATATATATATATATATATATATATATATATATATATATAAATAATTAAAAAAAGTAAGAAATATATATATATATACATTTTTTTTTTTTAAATAAAAACAAGTGTGTATGTGGGGGGGGTTCCATCTGGGGCTCTCCATTCATAAACTGAAACATTGTAATCAGGGCTGCCTTTAGGAATTATGGGGCCCCTTACACAGCTTCAGGCATGGGCCCCCTGGAGCGGGGGGGGGGGGGGCTGCTGCGAATTGAGAAGCGGGTGGGTGCCGCCGCTAATTGAGAAGGGGGGGTCCCCCCATCTGGGGCCCTGGGGACCTCTGGGCTCTTTAATAATAAAAATATATATATATATATATATATAATAAAAAAAAAGTAAAAAAAAATATATATATATATATATATATATATATATATATATATATATATATTTATTTATATATATATATATATATATATATATATATATATATTACTTTTTTATTTTTATTTATATATATATATATATATATATATATATAAAATAAAAAAAAGTAAAAAAAATATATATATATATATATATAAAAATAAAAAAGTTAAATATATATGTATATATACATATATATATATAAAAAAAATGTTTTAAAATAAAAATAAGTGTGTATGTGGGGGGGGTGGGTCCATCTGGGGCACTGGGGACCTCTGGGCCCTTTAATAATAAAAAAATATATACATATAAAAATATATATTTTTTTATAAAAAAATAAATAAATAAAGGGGGGTTGCCATCCAGGGTCCTGGGGACCTCTGTGCCCTTTAATAAAAAAAAAATATATAAAAAAAAATATATATATATATATATTTTTTTTTATAAAAAAAAGGGGGGTTTCCACCCGGGACCTCTGGGCCCTTTAAGAAAATAAATAAATTAGGGGGTTGCCAGCCGGGCCCCTTACAGGTGTACTGCCTGTACCCCCCTGATGGCGGTCCTGATTGTAATCACAGGAGGTTACGATGTTTCAGACATGTGAATGGACAGAGTCAGTGGTCACTGACTCTGTCCATTCGGAACAGTAAGGAGCCGGGTTTACCGGCTCCTACCGCCGCTCTCCATCCTGACAGTTCCAGGGGGTGGGGGAGGAGCACGGAAGGAGAGGGATACACGGCGGAATACACGGAGGGAGGGAGACTGCAGCTAAAACGGAGGGGGGCTGGAGGAGGACGCGGCACAGTCACAAGCACCGATCACCGCTGATTTTAAGGCCGCGCGCAGGGGGAGGGGAGGGGGGGGGGGTGCCTGTAACTTCCCCACGCACTGATCACCGCTGACAGTACAAGTACTCGGGCAAATGCTTGGTATCGGTCCCGATCAGGACCGATCCGCCCTATAGGCTCACTATGCCAGCCGCTTAGGGCCCCGCAAAGCTGCAGAAGGCCCCCCAAATTACTAGAGGCCCCGCCTGGTGAGAAGCCCCTTATCCCGCTTCTCAACTCGCTGGCTGCATGGGAGAAGAGGTAAGAAATCAGCACCCCCCGCTTCTCACTTTAATGTAAGAGGTTATTTCCGACAGCAGAACACCCCCCCCCCCCCATTTTTTGCAGCCCCCCGCTTCTCAACTTTATTGTGACATGTCATTTTGCTTAGGGCCCCAGGGAGGTCAGGATCGGCACTGGTCCCGGTACTAGGATCTGTATCGGGACAACCCTACTAATAATAAACAGATACAACAACAGTAACTCCCATAAAAAACAAACACATCTTGTGATTTTCATGATACCCGTTTATTAAACATTTGATTGATTTCACAAATTTATTTTCAATTTGAGTTTCATTTATGAAAAATAAAATAAAATCAGTGTGATACCTCAGTATTTGCACATCTGTCATAAATAATCCTCCGTAATGTATGAAATTTGTGTTTTACGTTTGATCACCGGCTCCATCTAGTGGCCGTTATGCGGTATTTTCCTGATTGCAGTATTTCAGGATCATATCACATTATGGCCACTAGATGGAGCTGACGACGATCATAAGAAATTCCCAATATTAGACACATTATGGGGATTAATCGCAGAGGCTGGGGCTTTTTTTTTTTTATTACTAGACCCCCTTTGTGTTTTGTTTTGGCGGTTTATTGTATAGATTGGGTTATTCAGTTTATAATAAAGTAGGCTTTGGTGATACATGTCAGGTAATGCAGCTCCTTGACCACTGGGGGCAGTGCAGTTTGCTTAAAGTTTATGTATAGCCAAAGCTTTCCTTTTTTTTTTTTTTTTTGACACAGCGGGGGGCGGGGGGGGGGGGGGGGGGGGGGTGGTTTAGTTTTTGCCATCTGTGTCCTGTAAAGAGATTTTTTCCTTCTCTTCCTGTACCAGAAATGCAACGGGAAACATGAAGAAATCTCTACAAAGTGAAGAGGCGTCCCCACCGGAAGATCTGCCGTCTCCCCCTCTGCCACCAGTGATATGTTGTATTTACCCCCCTCGGGGCAAATAGAGAGCGCTGGCCTCCTCTGCTGGGATACACACAGGAAAATATGGAAAAAAAACACAACAAGAGCGCCGGTCCTGAGGGGTGGAAGAGTCCCGAGTAGCTTTAATGATTCACCATTGGATCACATAACACGTTTCGGGGGCACGGAACCTCCTTCATCAGGGCTCTTTTTATTATTTATTTTCAGGGGTCCGAGATGCCGGGCTTGTTGATTCCCCATGGGCAAAAAAAGTGACCCGTACAATTTCAGCACACCTCGGGGGGCAGGGCTCCTGATGAGGGCCCTCCATGGTCTACCTAGACTCAAGCCAGGTGGAGAGATGTGCAATATAGTGCAGGAGTGTGTAATGTACAATATAGTGTATGTAGTGCAGGAGTATATAATGTACAAAATAGTGTATATATTGTGGGAGTATGTAATGTGCAATATAGTGTATATAGTGCAGGAGAGTGTAATGTGCAATATAGTGTATATAATATGTGAGTGTGTAATGTGCAATATAGTTTATATAATGCAGGAGTGTGTGATGTGCAATATAGTGTTTATAGTGCACAAGTATATAGTGTGCAATATAGTGTATATAATGTGGGAGTGTGTAATGTACAATATAGTGTATATAATATGTGTGTGTGTAATGTGCAATATAGTGTCTATAGTGCAGGTGTAGAGTATATAATGCAGGAGTATGTAATGTGCAATATAGTGTATATAGTGCATGAGTATGTAATGTGCAATATAGTGCGGAGTGTATAATGTGAAACATATTGGCCCAAATTCACAGAGCGATTACGCCAGTGTCTAACTGGTGTTAGACAGGAGTCATTTCAAATTTCGCGCGGCGTATCACTAGTTTGAATCCTCAAACCATGATACGGCGGCTTCGGGCTTCGATCCGAGAGGCTTGCGTCTTCGTAAGCCTTCGGATCTACGCTGCCATCTATTTGCGGCCGCTGGGAGGAGTTCGCGTCGTTTTGATGCGTCGGGATATGCAAATGTTTTTTTACGGCGATTCACGAACATACGAGCGGGCGTCGCAATCGCTTACGTCTGTTTTTTTGTACGTAATGTTAGAGGAGCTTTTTGCTGGTCTAACGTTACGTAGCCCATGTTAAGTATGGCCGTCGTTCCCGCTTCGAATTTATTTAATTTTTTTTTTTGTTTACGTAACTCGTCGGGACGTGGATCGCCCGTAAACTACGCTACATAAACAACGAATGACGTCACGACGTGATTTTGCGCAATGCACGGCGGGAAATTTGCGAACGGAGCATGCGCAGATCGATCGCCGTGGGAACGCGCCTAATTTAAATGTTTCACGCCCCCTACTCGCGCAGATGGATTGCGACGGGAGAAATACACTACGCCGCCGTCGTTTACCGTAGAAAATCTACCTGAATTCCACGTAGAGCAAGGTAAAAAACGGCGGCGTAGTGTATTTCTGATACGCTACGCTAAGCAAAATGTCTGTGAATCTGCCCCATAGTGTCTATAGTGCAGGTGTAGTGTATATAATGCAGGAGTATGTAATGTGCAATATAGTGTATATAATATGTGAGTGTGTAATGTGCAATATAGTGTCCATGGTGCAGGTGTAGTGTATATAGTGCAGAAGTATGTAATGTGAATATAGTGTGTATAATGCAGGCGTATGTAATGTGCAATATAATGTATATAGTGCAGGAGTGTGTAATGTGCAATATAATGTATATAGTGCAGGAGTGTGTAATGTGCAATATAATGTATATAGTGCAGGAGTGTGTAATGTGCAATATAATGTATATAATGCAGGAGTGTGTAATGTGCAATATAATGTATATAATGCAGGAGTGTGTAATGTGCAATATAATGTATATAATGCAGGAGTGTGTAATGTGCAATATAATGTATATAGTGCAGGAGTGTGTAATGTGCAATATAATGTATATAATGCAGGAGTGTGTAATGTGCAATATAATGTATATAGTGCAGGAGTGTGTAATGTGCAATATAATGTATATAATGCAGGAGTGTGTAATGTGCAATATAATGTATATAATGCAGGAGTGTGTAATGTGCAATATAATGTATATAATGCAGGAGTGTGTAATGTGCAATATAATGTACATAGTGCAGGAGTGTGTAATGTGCAATATATTGTATATAGTGCAGGAGTGTGTAATGTGCAATATAATGTATATAGTGCAGGAGTGTGTAATGTGCAATATAATGTATATAGTGCAGGAGTGTGTAATGTGCAATATATTGTATATAGTGCAGGAGTGTGTAATGTGCAATATAATGTATATAGTGCAGGAGTGTGTAATGTGCAATATAATGTATATAGTGCAGGAGTGTGTAATGTGCAATATAATGTATATAGTGCAGGAGTGTGTAATGTGCAATATAATGTATATAGTGCAGGAGTGTGTAATGTGCAATATATTGTATAGAATGTATGCTAAAGTTGCTGTGACTTTAAGTCGCATGGATCGGAATGGTTTCCCTTTGAAAACAATGGTCTGGGACTTGTGATGGGACTCGAGGTGTCCATGGTCGCAGTCGCAGTCGCATGACAAGCCACACGCGTGTAAACGGATCTTAAAGGGGCGGCAGAAAAAGATTAAAGCCACTTGGACTCTTCCAGCGTTTGGTTTGTTGCTCTTTTTGTGTTTTTCGGCTTTGAGTCGCACTCTTGGGTCGCCTTCCTTCGAAGGGTCGCTTTGCTTTTCTTGAGAATCCTCCTAAAAACCCGACAGAGGTTCTAATCTTTTACTATTATTTGCAATTTTAAAAAAAAAACTCTGGCTATACACACACTTTAACCAAATTGTAGGCGTGTTCCCATGACTCCGCCCCCATTCTAGCTATAGTGGATGGGATAGTATTCCCCGCCCCCCGGGAGCGGTATGGGGGAGCAGTTCTTGCTGCCTGGTCTGATCATAATTCCGGTGGTCACGCACGGGTTCTTCTCGTTGCACACGCCCCCCCAGTATACCTCGCCGTCCGTATTGAGGAGGGCGGAGCGACAATTGTCAAACCACCACCCTCCGCTCAATTCGTCGGCACAGTTACGGTCCCAGCGGTCGTTGTCCCTGTCCTTGGTGGAGAACATCATGTTGTCGTGAACCCCCGACTCGTTCCAGAGGGTGAGGGCGTCCCCGGCGTTCCCCGAGTACTCCCCCAACCTCAGGGAATACCCCTTGGCCTCGCTGTCCACCCGGAAGCTGGAATAGTCAGCATGGTGCCGATTGCCTTGACTATCCACCAGGAGGAACCTGACGGTGAAGGCGTTCTGCCGGGTGAGCAGATGGATCATCTCGTTACCCAGCCAGTGACTGCCCTGGAGGTGACCGAACCCATTTTTGTACTCTTCCCAGTCACGTGACCCGAAGGAGGCATGGTCACCGGCGAGATTCCTCTGCAGAACGGTCCAGCCGTCCCCCTCGGAGCCGAGGTCACAATACACCACCATCGGGGGGGAGTCTTTGGGCCAGATGACGTAGAATCCGCTTCTTCTTCTGAGGTTCAAGTAAGCCGCCCGGCAGTCCTTCGCCACGAGTTCTGTGGATATAAAAGGATTTGTAAATAAGTAAAAGTTTAATATCAATAACCTCATAAGAACCGGTTCACACTACAGCAACTTGGGACCCGACTCGTAAGTCCTCTGACTTGTAAGTCGCCCCCAAGTTGCTGAACATCAGACATGTGCACTGCCGAAAAATTTGTTCATATTTGTTTTATTCTTTTTTTAAGCTTTTTTCGGAAATTGGGGAATTTGGGAATTCGAAATTTGGAAATTCAGAAAATTTGGAAATTTGGGAATTCGGAAATTCAGAATTTTCCAATTTCTAATTTCTGATTTTCTGATTTTCTGATTTTCCAATTTCTAATTTCTAATTTTCCAATTTTTTATATTCCAATTTCTGATTTTTGAATTCTAAATTTTCCAAATTCAGAATTTTCCAAATTCAGAATTTTCCAATTTCTAATTTTCCAATTTCTAATTTTTCAATTTCAGATTTTTTTTTTCATTTAAAATTTTCCAATTTTCTAATTTCTAATCCTCTAATTTTCCAATTTCAGATTTTTGAATTTTTAATATTCCAATTTCTGAATTTTGAATTTCTGAATTTTCAAATTTCCGAATTTTTGAATTCTGAATTTTCCAATTTTCTAATCCTTCAATTTCCGAATTTCTAATTTTTCAATTTTTTATATTCCAATTTCTGAATTCTGAATTTCCCAATTTCTAATTTCTAATTTTCAAATTTCTGATTTTCTAATTTTCCAATTTCTAATTTTCCAATTTTTTTATATTCCAATTTCTGATATTTGAATTCTGAATTTTCCAATTTCTAATTTCACAATTTCTAATTTCACAATTTCCAATTTCACAATTTCCAATTTCACAATTTTACAATTTTCCAATTTTTTATATTCCAATTTCTGATTTTTCCAATTTCTAATTTTCCAATTTCTGAATTACGGAAATTCGGACATTCGAATATTAGACATGTGCACTGTCCCGCCGCCGATAACCGTGATTACGCGGCGCATCCGCCACAGAAACCGCCATTATCGGAAACAGGACCGCCCACGGAAAAGATGGATACCTGGGTTGTGGCAGCAGCTGCTGCCGTTACCGAGAAGTCCATCTTTAAAGTGCCGAGTCGACGTATATATACAGTGGGCGGTTGTAAATATCTTCCTTTCCCTTAGTTCAGTCCTCCTTCACCTACCTCATCCTTCCATTTTGCTTTTAAATGTCCTTATTTCTTTTGAGAAATCCTCACTTCCTGTTCTTCTGTCTGTAACTCCACACAGTAATGGGTGGCTTTCTCCCTGGTGTGGAGTGTCATGCTCGCCCCCTCCCTTGGACTAGAGGAGAGTCAGGACACTCTCTACGTTGCAGATAGGAATGGAGCTGTGTGTTGGTGGGCGTTCTAAATCTCTGTAGTCCAAGGGAGGGGGCGAGCACGACACTCCACACCAGGGAGAAAGCCTCGCATTACTGTGTGGAGTTACAGACAGAAGAACAGGAAGTGAGGATTTCTCAGAAGAAATAAGGACATTTAAAAGCAAAATGGAAGGATGAGGTAAGTAAAGGAGGACTGCACTAAGGGAAAGGAAGCTATTTAGGGGAAAAAATTATACCTTTACAACCCCTTTAATTTATTTGTTTAAAACCTTTATCCAAAAAGGAAAAAAAAAATGATTATAAAGTGTTAAGCTGTAGTTTGGCTTTAATTTCTTAGTGTATCTAAATCTACATCTAACACCCCCCCCCCCCCCCAGACTGACAATGCTACTGTCCAAAGGGACCCCCTGTGCTCCTTCATCCAGAGTAGGGGGGGGGGCTCTAATACAGGAGGTGTGTTTCTGAGCCACATCACCAGGTGAAAACAGAAGAGGTAAAAAAAAGCCAGAAAAATAAAGAAAACAAAGGCAGTCGCCACATCTACTGATCGGTAAGTTGCAGTTTTATGACATGTTTGGTTTCAGGTTCATTGGCACTTGAAGAAATGTAAAACGCATGAAATGAGAGTCGTAAAAGTAAAAGTGGAAGCGCAAACAATGATTTATGGAATTGGCAAGATTCCTCGATCAGATAAGAAGGTCTTCTCCTAATGTGATGAGATCGGAATCCAGGAACGTCCCTTCATTTAGGCCCCGTTCACATTTCCACAAGTGCGACTCGTCGTAACACCGCGAAGTCGCATGAATAGTCGTACCTCCCATGACTTCCAATGAGTGCGGGTCATGTCTGTGCGACTTTAACCACTTGAGGACCGCCGCACGACGCTATACGTCAACAGAATGGCATGGCTTGGCACAAGGGCGTACAGGTACGTCCCCTTTAAGAACCCAGCCAGTGGCGCGCTCGCGACCCCGCTCCGACGCCCCGTGAACGTGCCCGTGGGACCCGTGGACCCGATCGCCTCTGGTGTCCTGCGATCGGTCACAGGAGCTGAAGAACGGGGGAGAGGTGAGTGTAAACAAACCTTTCCCCGTTCTTCTCCGTGGCTTGTCGGTGATGGTCTGTTCCCTGTCATAGGGAACGACGATCAGTGACGTCACATGCCAAGCCACGCCCCCCCGCAGTTAGAGTCACTCTCTAGGACACACTTAACCCCTTCCTCGCCCCCTAGTGGTTAACCCCCTTCCCTGCCAGTGTCATTTTTACAATAATCAGTGCATTTTTATAGAACTAATCGCTGTAAAAATGACAATGGTCCCAACAATGTGTCAAAAGTGTCCGCCATAATGTCGCAGTCATGAAAAAAAATCGCTGATTGCCGTCATTACTAGTAAAAAAAAGAAAAATATTAATAAAAATGCAATAAATCTATCCCCTGTTTTGTAAACACTATACATTTTGCGCAAACCAATCGATAAACGCTTATTGCGATTTTTTACCAAAAATATGTAGAAGAATACGTATCGGCCTAAACTGAGGAAATTTTTATTCTTTTATATATTTTTGGGGGATATTTATTATAGGAAAAAGTAAAAAATATTGAATTATTTTAAAATTGTCGCTCTATTTTTGTTTATAGCGCAAAAAATAAAAACCGCAGAGGTGATCAATTACCTCTGCGGTTTTTATTTTTTGCGCTATAAACAAAAATAGAGCGACAATTTTAAAAAAAAACAATATTTTTTACTTTTTCCTATAATAAATATCCCCCAAAAATATATAAAAAGAATACAAATTTCCTCAATTTTTTACTTTTTCCTATAAAGAAATCTCTATTTGTGGGGAGAAAAGGACGCCAATTTTGTTTGGGAGCCGCGTCGCACGACCGCCCAATTGTCAGTTAAAGTGATGCCGTGCCGAATCGTTAAAAGGGGCAAGGTCCTTTAGCTGCATAAGAAGATTGGGAGCGTGCACAGGATAAGATTGGGAGCGTGCACAGTAGAAGATTGGGAGCGTGCACGCGATAAGATTGGGAACGTGCACGCGATAAGATAGGGAGCGTGAACGCGATAAGATAGGGAGCGTGCACGCGATAAGATAGGGAGCGTGCACAGGAGAAGATTGGGAGCGTTTACAGGATAATATTGGGAGCGCGCACAGGATAAGATAGGGAGCGTGCATTGCATACGATAGGGAGCGTGCACAGGAGAAGATTGGGAGCCTGTACAGGATAAGATTGGGAGCGTGCACGGCATAAGATAGAGAGCGTGTACAGGACAAGATAGGGAGCGTGCACAGGAGAAGATAGGGAGCGTGTACAGGAGAAGATAGGGAGCGTGCACAGGAGAAGATAGGGAGCGTGCACAGGACAAGATAGGGAGCGTGCACAGGAGAAGATAGGGAGCGTGTACTGGATAAGATTGGGAGCGTGCACAGGACAAGATAGGGAGCGTGCACAGGAGAAGATAGGGAGCGTGCACAGGGGAAGATAGGGAGCGTGTACTGGATAAGATTGGGAGCGTGCACAGGACAAGATAGGGAGCGTGCACAGGAGAATATAGGGAGCGTGCACAGGGGAAGATTGGGAGCGTGCACAGGGAAAGATTGGGAGCATGCACAGGGGAAGATTGGGAGCGTGCACAGGACAAGATAGAGAGCGTGCACAGGACAAGATAGGGAGCGTGCACAGGGAAAGATTGGGAGCGTGCACAGGGGAAGATTGGGAGCGTGCACAGGGGAATATTGGGAGCGTGCACAGGACAAGATAGGGAGCGTGCACGGGACAAGATAGGGAGCGTGCACAGGACAAGTTAGGGAGCGTGCACAGGGGAAGATAGGGAGCGTGCACAGGGGAAGATAGGGAGCGTGCACAGGGGAATATTGGGAGCGTGCACAGGGGAAGATTGGGAGCGTGCACAGGACAAGATAGGGAGCGTGCACGGGACAAGATAGGGAGCGTGCACAGGACAAGATAGGGAGCGTGCACGGGACAAGATAAGGAGCATGCACAGGACAAGATAGGGAGCGTGCACAGGATAAAATAGGGAGCATGCACAGGATAAGATAGGGATTGTGCACAGGGGAAGATAGGGAGCGTGCACAGGAGAAGATAGGGAGCGTGCACAGGAGAAGATAGGGAGCGTGCACAGGGGAAGATAGGGATTGTGCACAGGGGAAGATAGGGAGCGTGCACAGGGGAAGATAGGGAGCGTGCACAGGAGAAGATAGGGAGCATGCACAGGATAAGATAGGGAGCGTGCACAGGAGAAGATAGGGAGCATGCACAGGATAAGATAGGGAGCGTGCACAGGAGAAGATTGGGAGTGTGTACAGGACAAGATAGGGAGCGTGCACAGGAGAAGATAGGGAGCGTGCACAGGAGAAGATAGGGAGCGTGCACAGGAGAAGATAGGGAGCGTGCACAGGAGAAGATAGGGAGCGTGCACAGGAGAAGATAGGGAGCGTGCACAGGATAAGATAGGGAGCGTGCACAGGGGAAGATAGGGAGCGTGCACGGGACAAAAGAAAAGCATACAGACAACAACAAGAGATTGGAAAAAACAGAGCCGGGGGGAATTGGATATTTTAGAATGATTGGTGGAAAGAAATATTTTGTGTCACTTTAATAAATAATGTAACTGATTTGTACCTATGACAGAAAATGAAACAAAGATAAAGATCAGTGACCCCAGAGAACGATCCGCTACAATTTGTAACAATAAGAACCTTCCACATAATGTAACAGAATCTCCTTTCTCTTTCAGCATCCAATGGAGTCACCCTTGTATGCATAGACTTCAGTTGTGCCTCCCTATGCTGTGTTCAGCAATAGAAACACACAGCCCCATACCCTAGGATTGCAAGGTAATTAATCCCCTCTCCAAAATAGCAGACTGGCTCCAGGCGGCACTGTCCACACATTTAACTCTTTCCTGTGAAGACTGGAGGTTCAGGGAAGCAGCACTGAGAGAGCAGGAGCCAGCAGCACTGAGAGTTCTAAAATATGAAATATAAAATATGAACCAAACACTCACCGCGGTAGACCCCAGGGGCCGGGACGTTGATCAGCTCTCCAAGTTGCGCCTTGCTGAGTAGGTGTTTGTTGGCAATCTGATTGTACAGATCTGGGCGGGGCACAAAGGTCAGGATGGCGTTGCAGGTGACCCCGGTGACGGCGAGCAGGAAGAACGGGCGGGAAATCCACAGAGGAACCATCCTGGAAAGGGAGAAAATTATGAATATGTGGCAGCGAGATGCTGGGAAGTGTAACCTGGACTGGCAACCAATAATGTCATTGTGCTGGAAGATAGATAGATAGATAGACAGACAGAGAGATAGATAGATAGATAGATAGATAGATAGATAGATAGATAGATAGATAGATAGATAGATAGATAGATAGATAGATAGATAGATAGATAGATAGATAGATAGATAGATAGACAGATAGATAGATAGAGAGATAGATAGATAGATAGATAGATAGATAGATAGATAGATAGATAGATAGATAGATAGATAGATAGATAGATAGATAGATAGATAGATAGATAGATAGATAGATAGATAGAGAGATAGATAGATAGATAGATAGATAGATAGATAGATAGATAGATAGATAGATAGATAGATAGATAGATAGATAGATAGATAGATAGATAGACAGACAGAGAGATAGATAGATAGATAGATAGAGAGAGAGATAGATAGATAGATAGATAGATAGATAGATAGATAGATAGATAGATAGATAGATAGATACAGACAGACAGACAGAGAGATAGATAGATAGATAGATAGATAGAGAGAGAGAGAGATAGATAGACAGACAGACAGACAGACAGATAGATAGACAGACAGAGAGATAGATAGACAGACAGACAGAGAGAGAGATAGATAGACAGACAGACAGACAGACGGAGAGATAGATAAGATAGCAGTATATAGGTAGATAGTCTATCTCTCTTATAGTTTCTTACTTATTCTATCTATCTAATTTTACCCAGGGTTTTTTTTCTGGGGGAACTTGGTGGAACTCAGTTCCACCACCTTTGGCTCAGACCCTTTGGTGCCCGCTCACCGCAATCACTTGTGAACACAGAAGTCTGGTTTCTGTGTTTACAAGTGACTGCTTTGTAACCCCCTGAACTCTGCACACTGTATGTAATGCAATTCTGGTATTTAATGCCCCTTTAAGACCCTTCTACTGTTTGTGAAATCTGAACGGGTCGTGGTTGAGTTCCTGCACCTATTTCTTGAGAAAAAAAGCTCTGATTTTACCTATTTACAGTTACTTATTCTATCTATGTTTCTTTACTTAGTCTATCTATCTATCTATCTATCTATCTATCTATCTATCTATGTACAACAAATATAGATAGAATAAATAACTGTAAATAGGTACAATTAGATAGATAGACACATAGATAGATAGATGAATCAAAGAAAGAAAGAAGGAAGATAGATAAATAGATGGATACATACAGTAGATAGATAGATAGATGAAATAAGAAAGAAAGAACGATAGAAAGATAGATAGAATAAACTGATAGTAGATAGAATAAGTAAGAAACTACAAGATAGATAGATATAAAAAGTAACAGTAAATGGGTAAATAGCTAAAAAGATAGATAGATAAATAGATAAACTAAGTAAAAAAAGATGGATAGGATAAGTAAGAAAATATAGATATAAGAAGTACCTGTGAATATAGATTTATCTGTCTATCTGTCCCACCTCTTTAGCTATTTACCCATTTTCTGTTACTTTTTATATCTATCTAGTTGATTTATTAACCACTTGAGCCCCGAGCCTGTTTTTCAGATTCGGTGTTTACGAGACTAAAACAGTTTTTTTTTGCTAGAAACCCCCAAACATTATATATTTTTTTTCTAACACCCTAGAGAATAAAATGGCGGTCATTGCAATACTTTTTCTCACACGGTATTTGCGCAGCAGTCTTACAAGCGCACTTTTTTTGGAAAAAATTCACTTTCTTGAATTAAAAAATAAGACAACAATAAATTTGGCCCAATTTTTTTATATAGTGTGAAAGATAATGTTTCGCCGAGTAAAATGATACCCAACATGTCACGCTTAAAAATTGCGCCCGCTCGTGGCATGGCGTCAAACTTTTAACCTTAAAAATCTCGATAGGCGACGTTTAAAAAATTCTACAGGTTGCATTTTTTGAGATACAAAGGAGGTCTAGGGCTAGAATTATTACTCTCGCTCTAACGATCG
The DNA here is from genome assembly GCA_029574335.1 of Rana kukunoris. NCBI lineage: Eukaryota > Metazoa > Chordata > Amphibia > Anura > Ranidae > Rana > Rana kukunoris. The sequence continues at coordinate 75,604 of JAJQKJ010001763.1, forward strand.
CGGCGATACCTCACTTGTGTAGTTTGAACACCGTTTTCATATGCGGGCGCTACTCGCGTATGCGTTTGCTTCGGCGCGCGAGCTCGTCGGGACGGGGCACTTTAAAAAAATATTTTTTTGGTTTTTGTTTTTATTTTTATTTATTTTATAATTTTTAACACTGAAAAAAAAAATATCACTTTTATTCCCATTACAAGGAATGTAAACATCCCTTATAATAGAAAAAAGCATGACAGGTCCTCTTAAATATGAGATCTGGGGTCAAAAAGACGTCACATCTCATATTCAGGCTTAAATGCAAAAAAAAAAGAAAAAAAGAAAAAATGTAAACAAAATAAATGTCTCTTTAAGAGGCTGGGCGGAAATGACGTTTTGACGTCACTTCCGCCAAGCAGAGGTATGGGGACGGCTGAGGGACATTTTTTCCCTCAGTCGCAACCCCGGACACCCAGCAAGAGGACCCGATCGCCTCCTCCGCTACCGACGGCTACGGTAAGCGGCGGAGGCCGCGGGAGAGCGGCGGGAGGGGGGGGCACCCTCTCCCGCCGCCGAATAACGGCGATCTCGCGGTGAATCCGCCGCGATGACCGCCGTTATCGTTAACAGGTCCGCCCCACAAAGAGATGGATATCTTGGCTGTGGCAGCAGCTGCCGCCGTTACCGAGATATCCATCTTCAAAAAAAATCACGTCTTTAGACGTGGGGCGGATCTCAAGTGGTTAAAACTGGAGAGTGAAAGATCAGGTGCAGCTCTTCATGGGAGCCAATCAGCTTCTACAATGAAGCTTTGACCATAAAACCTGGAAGCTGATTGGTTCCTCTGCAGAGCTGCACCAGATTTTACACTCTCCAGTTTTAGTAAATCAACATCTATCTATGAATCCGTATTCTATCTATCTTTAGCTATTTATCTATATACATACTGCCCTATCTTTTATCTATCTGATAATCTGTGTTTTCTTGTTTTATCTATCTATCTATCTATCTATCTATCTATCTATCTATCTATCTATCTATCTACCTACCTACCTACCTACCTACCTACCTACCTACCTATCTACCTACCTACCTTTCTAAGTTCTAAGTAAAAATAGATATAGAGAGAATAAGTAAGAAACTATAGATAGATAAACAGATAGGTAGAAAAGATAACAGTAGATAGATAGATAGATAGATAGATAGATAGATAGATAGATAGATAGATAGATAGATAGATAGATAGATAGATAGATAGATAGATAGATAGATAGATAGATAGATTTATCTATAGTTTCTTACTTATTCTATCTATCAAATTTTACTTAGTCTGTCTACCTATTAATTCTTATTCTAAGTAAAATTTGATAGAGAGATAGACAGACAGATAGATAAGAAACTTTAAGATAGATTGACAGATAGGTAGAAAAGATAACAGTATATAGATAGATAGATAGATAGATAGACTAAGTAAAAAAAGTAAATAGCTCAAATTAGAGATAGATAGAATAAGAATTAATAGATAGAAAGGTAGATAAATAGAACAAGTAAGAAACTATAGAGAGAGTAACAGATAGAAAAAATAACAGTATATAGGTAAATAGCTATAGATAGGTAGGTAGGTAGATAGATAGAATGAAGTAAATGAAGTAAAGATAGACAGACAGACAGACAATTAGATAGATAGATAGACATATAGATAAAATAAGGAGACGGATAGAAATGATATCTCCGTACTTTGCTCCTTGCGGGGAGGTCGGCGGCTTTTCCTCGTAGTGCTGGAATTGGTTTTCCTCTAAATTTTATATGTCAGTAAATTTGGGGCGGGGGAGGGAGGGGGGAGGGGAAGCCGTTTATAGGAGGGCGGACGTGTCTACCAATAACTGCTGAATGTAAATTAGAATTGACGTGGAGATAGCGATGAGAAAACATGGACTTTCTTTATTATTACACACAATCTTCACTTCCTTTTATTTCCATCTCTGTGACTCGCTAGGAGATTTCCCCTCACTTCCTGTCCCCGGGACACAACAGGAAGTGAGAGGAACTTTCCCCCAAGTGGAAGGAAACCCCTTGCAAGTCCCCATTGCAAGATTTCCCTTCTTTTCCTGTTCCAGTGATAAGTAAATTAGAGGCATGTTTATAAAGCATTGGAATTTGACATTCACCAAACATTCACTGCAGGTGCCTCTGCTCTTCCACTGTTGTCGGCGTCGGGACAAGTTCACCCAGTGCCCAGGGCAAAGATGCCAAATTGCCCCCCGCCCTATCATTATGTGCAGGGGTGTATTTAGGTTTTGTGCTGCCCTAGGCCTGGTGAAACTCGCGCACCCCCAACTTTATATATGACGCACCCCTTCCTTTTTAAGACCCACCCTGTCATTTTCATGGGATGAGGACAGAGGGACAGGGTAGGATGAGGACAGGGGGACAGGGTGGGATGAGGACAGGGTGCAGGGTGGGATGAGCACGAGGGACAGGGTGGGATGAGCACAGAGGGACAGGGTGGGATAAGCACAGCAGAACAGGGTGGGATCGGGGCAGGGTGGGATGAGGACAGAGGGACAGGGTGGGATGAGGACAGAGGGACAGGGTGGGATGAGCACAGGGGGCAGGGTGGGATCGGGGCAGGGTGGGATGAGCACAGAGGGACAGGGTGGGATAAGCACAGCAGAACAGGGTGGGATCGGGGCAGGGTGGGATGAGGACAGAGGGACAGGGTGGGATGAGGACAGAGGGACAGGGTGGGATGAGCACAGGGGGCAGGGTGGGATCGGGGCAGGGTGGGATGAGCATGAGGGACAGGGTGGGATGAGCACAGAGGGACAGGGTGGGATGAAGACAGGGGGCAGGTTGGGATGAGCACAGAGGGACAGGGTGGGATGAGGACAGAGGGACAGGGTGGGATGAGGACAGAGGGACAGGGTGGCACGAGGACAGGGGGACAGGGTGGCATGAGCACAGGGGGGCAGGGTGGCATGAGGACAGGGGGCAGGGTGGCATGAGGACAGGGGGGCAGGCTGCGATGAGGACAGGGTGGGATGAGGACAGGGGAACAGGGTGGCATGAGGACAGGGGGGGGGAGTAGGGTGGGATGGGAACAGGGTGGGATGAGGACAGGGGGACAGAGTGGCATGAGGACAGGGGGACAGAGTGGCATGAGGACAGGGGGACAGAGTGGCATGAGGACAGGGGGACATGAGGACAGGGGGACATGAGGACAGGGGGACATGAGGACAGGGGGGCAGGGTGGGATGAGCACAGGGGGACAGGGTGGGATGAACACAGGGGGACAGGGTGGGATGAGCACAGGGGGACAGGGTGGGATGAGGACAGAGGGACAGGGTGGGATGAGGACAGAGGGACAGAGCATCTTTTAATTTGCGGGAGGAGGGGGGTTCGCAAAGGGGGGGGGGGCACTTTTTTGCCGCCCCCCGCAAAGTGCCGCCCTAGGCCTGGGCCTTGTCAGCCTAGGCCATAATACATCTCTGATTATGTGCAAGCTTAGGAGGAGGAGGAGGAGGGAGAGCGAGCACAGCCCACACCTTCTCCCGACTCTCTCCTTGTCTCCTTGCTGCTTCCCGTGCCGGGCTGACAGAAGTAGTGATGTCGCTGCCACTACTCCTGTCAGCCTTATGAAGAAGGTACTTGCAGCGCCCCCATCCCTACAATATACACTGAGCCCAGGACAGCTGACCCTTCTGCCCACCCCCTGTGCCAGTCAGAGAGGGTGAACCTCCCCAGCTGGGACACAGATAGAGGTACTTATTAGTGGGGCACCGAAAGGGAAAATTACGGTGCCAAAGCCAGAAATTCAGGATGCACAAACCGAAACAGACTGTTTTCATTCATTTTTCTTTAATTTTATCAATGTGGCTGGTGTTTTTTGCATTGAAGTCAATAGGACGCAATTTTGCATTGAAGTCAATGGGACATGATTTCGCATTTCAGTCAATAGGGGGTGTTTTTTCATTGAAGTCAATAGGACATGATTTTGCATTGCTGTTATCATGGGGTGTTTTTGCATTGATGTCAAAGGGATGCAATTTTGCATTGCAATCAATAGGGGGGCGCTTTTCCATTGAAGTCAATAGGAGGTGATTTTGCATTGCAATCAATAGGGGGGCGCTGTTGAATTTAAGTCAATGGAAGGAAATTTTGCATTGCAGTCAATAGGGGTCTTTTTGCATTGCAGTCAATGGGGCACAATTTTGCATTGCTGACAATACGGGGTGCTTTTACATTGAGGTCAATGGGATGAGATTTTGCTTCGAAGTCAATGGGGTGCAATTTTTCATTGCAGTCAATAGGGGGCGTTTTTTGCATTGAAGTCAATAGGGCGCAGTTTTGCATTGAAGTCAATAGGGCGCAGTTTTGCATTGAAGTCAATGGTATGGGATTTTCAGTTGCAATCAATAGGGGGCGTTTTTGCATTGAAGCCAATGAGATGCGATTTTGCATTGAAGTCAATAGGACGTGCTTTTGCATTGAAGTCAACGGGACACATTTTTTTGTGTTCAATGGGGCGCAATTTTGCATTGCACTCAATAGGGGGAATTTTTGCATCAAAGTCACTAGGGTGCGGTTCTGCATTGAAGTCAATGGGATTATCCATTGCAATCAATAGGGGGCCGTTTTTGTGGTGGAAGTTAATGGGACGGGATTTTGCATAGTAGTCAATAGGGGGCGTATTTTGCATTGAAGTCAACAGGACGTGATTTTGCATTGCTGTCAAAACAGGGTGCTTTTGCATTGAAGACAATGGGATGCATTGTTTGCATTAAAGTCAATGGGATGCGATTTTGCTTTGAATTCAATGGGGCGCAATTTTACATTGCAGTCAATAGAGGGCGTCATTCAGATATCATTGTGTTCCGGCGGCGTGCCTGCGCACCATAAGAACGATCATAGTGGAGGTCCCGCCGCTTGATCGTTCTTATAGGCGGCGGGAGGGGACATTCCCCCCTCCCGCCGCCATCCGGTGCTTCTCCGGGCTCCCCCGTGCCATCGGGGCCCGGAGAAAGAATGGCAGAGTGCCGGATAGGAAGCATAGAGATGACTGGTGACCAGACGGTCCCCAGTCATCTCTATGGCCGTCAGAGGCCCGGGCGCGATGTGATGACGTCACGCCCGGGTACGCGGAAGTAAACAAAGCCGCGAATGCGGCTAGTAAGCACGAGATCGGTAATTTTTTTCCCTATCTCATGCTTGTAAGCCTGGAGGAGAGATGTGGGGTCTTATTGACCCTCCCGCATCTCTCCATAAAGAGGACCTGTCACACACTACTCCTATTACAAGGGATGTTTACATTCCTTGTAATAGGAATAAAAGTGATCAAAAAATAATAAAAATTTAAAAAAAAGTGTAAAAATAAAAATAAAATTAAGTAAAACAAAAAAATATTTATTTTTTGTTTAAAACGCCCCTGTTTTTCCTGATCTCATGCTTTCCAGCCTGGAGGACAGATGTCTTATTGACCCCGCCTCTCTCCATAAAGAGGAGCTGTCACGATAGATTCCTGTTACAAGGGATGTTTACATTTCTTGTAATAGGAATAAAAGTGATCAAAAAAAGTAAAAAAAAAAAAAAAAAGTAAAAAAAAAAAAATTTAAACGCCCCTGTCCCCGGTACGTGTGCGTTCGCTTTTGAGCGTGAGCTAAGTCCCGCCCACATATGTAAACGCCGTTCAAACCCCACATGTGAGGTATCGCCGCGTGCGTTAGAGCGTGTGCAACAATTCTAGTACTAGACTTCCTCTGTAACTCTAAACTGGTAACATGTGAAGAAAAAAATCAAAGCGTCGCCTATGGAGATTTTAAAGTACCGAAGTTTGGCGCCGTTCCATGAGTGTGCGCAATGTTAAAGCGTGACGTGTTAGGTATCTATTTACTCGGTGTAACATCCTCTTTCATATTTTACAAAAAAATTGGGCTAACTTTACTGTTTTGTTATTTTTTAAGTCATGGAACAATTAAACAAAAAAAAAAAAGGCGTTTGAAACATGATTGCTCGAATACCGTGCGAGATAAAAAGTTGCGATGACCGCCATTTTATTCCCTAGGGTGTCTGCTAATAAAAAAACATATATAATGTTTGGGGGTTCTGCGTAATTTTCTAGCAAAAGAATGATGATTTGTACATGTAGGAGAGAAGTGCCAGAATAGGCCCCCCCGGTATGGAGTTGGGTATAAAAGCCCGGTATGGAGGTGGGTATAAAAGCCCGGTATGGAGGTGGGTATAAAAGCCCGGTATGGAGTTGGGTATAAAAGCCTGGTATGGAGGTGGGTATAAAAGCCCGGTATGGAGGTGAGTATAAAAGCCCGGTATGGAGGTGGATATAAAAGCCCGGTATGGAGGTGGGTATAAAAGCCCGGTGTGGAGGTGGGTATAAAAGCCCGGTATGGAGTTGGGTATAAAAGCCCGGTATGGAGGTGGGTATAAAAGCCCGGTATGGAGGTGAGTATAAAAGCCCGGTATGGAGTTGGGTATAAAAGCCCAGTATGGAGGTGGGTATAAAAGCCCGGTATGGAGGTGGGTATAAAAGCCCGGTATGGAGGTGAGTATAAAAGCCCGGTATGGAGGTGAGTATAAAAGCCCGGTATGGAGTTGGGTATAAAAGCCCAGTATGGAGGTGGGTATAAAAGCCCGGTATGGAGGTGGGTATAAAAGCCCGGTATGGAGGTGGGTATAAAAGCCCGGTATGAAGGTGGGTATAAAAGCCCGGTATGGAGGTGGGTATAAAAGCCCGGTATGGAGGTGGGTATAAAAGCCCGGTATGGAGGTGGGTATAAAAGCCCGGTATGGAGTTGGGTATAAAAGCCCGGTATGTAGGTGGGTATAAAAGCCCGGTATGGAGGTGAGTATAAAAGCCGGTATGGAGTTGGGTATAAAAGCCCAGTATGGAGGTGGGTATAAAAGCCCGGTATGGAGGTGGGTATAAAAGCCCGGTATGGAGGTGGGTATAAAAGCCCGGTATGGAGTTGGTTATAAAAGCCTGGTACGGAGGTGGGTATAAAAGCCTGGTACGGAGGTGGGTATAAAAGCCCGGTACGGAGGTGGGTATAAAAGCCCGGTACGGAGTTGGGTATAAAAGCCCGGTACGGAGGTGGGTATAAAAGCCCGGTACGGAGGTGGGTATAAAAGCCCGGTATGGAGGTGGGTATAAAAGCCCGGTACGGAGGTGGGTATAAAAGCCCGGTATGGAGTTGGGTATAAAAGCCCGGTACGGAGTTGGGTATAAAAGCCCGGTACGGAGTTGGGTATAAAAGCCCGGTACGGAGGTGGGTATAAAAGCCCGTTACGGAGGTGGGTATAAAAGCCCGGTATGGAGGTGGGTATAAAAGCCCGGTATTGAAGGCGTTAAGAATTCTGATCCAACCACTAATCCTGTGGAAGTTTCTATCAAAGCCAATGGCGGTCGAATGCGACGTCAATCGGAAGTTTCTATTTTTCTGGCCACTGAGGAAGTGAATTCAGCCGGACGTAACGCTCCCTGACTGGCGGACGGGGAAATCACTTGTGACCTTTAAATGTTAATAAAGTTATTTTATGGCTCTTCATCTGTTTACTTGAACTTTATCCGGACTTCATTATCCGTCATTAAACGATAATAACATTTTACGATCGGTTTGCGCAGTGACCGCAGCAGCTGCCTGCCGGGTCACATGGGGGGAGGGGGGGGGGTAATGGTAAACGGGACGGCGTTGGTTATTATGAAGGGAGGCAGCTGGGCCCGTAAAATGACCGCCGCAGATTTCCTGCGATTTTATGTGTTATCGTTATTTCCTTCCACGTGGAGAATAAACAGCCGGGACCTCGGCCGGGAACAACATGGCGGCCTCGCGGTCCCTGCGCCGTAAAAGTCTCGGCTCTCCATATTTAGGTTGTGAATCTTCCGCTTCTCTTTCCTCCGGTGATTTTTACGCTCGGTTTCCACTTCATATCTGTGCGACTTCAAAGTAGTCTACTTTGGTCCCACTTTGATGCGACCAGGACCCCAAGAATACTCAGAGGCCACATCAAAATTGCAGACTAAAATTGCTGCAAAAACACTGGAAAAATCGTTCCTATGGCACTTTTTCAAGCCCCAGGACACCTCCAAGCTACCACTAGCAGCCAATCGGTAAATAGCATGCAGCTGTGAAATGTGTCATAGATGAGGGGTCTGTATCCAGAGGGAGAGAAAACACCCAGGAGATACAGGAGGGCACCCGAGGCTGCATGGAGGCACAGGTGTAAGGGAGGGGCCCCTGGTGTATTGTAGTCACTGGTGCTCTGGGGAGACTCGGATCTCTGGGGTTACAGAAGACACTAGAGACACTTGTGTCGGGGGAAACACAGGAACTGCTGTAGACATGAGATGTTGGAGACATTAGGAATTGTGGAGACACAGGGGCCACCAGAGACACAGGGGATGCTGGAAATACTGGGGATGCTAGAGACACAGGGGTCATTGGAGATACTCGGAATAGTGGAGACACTGGGAATTGTGGAGACACAAGGGTAACTGGGAATAATGGAGACACAGGGGTCACTGGGAATAGTGGAGACACAGGGGTCACTGGGAATAGTGGAGACACAGGGGTCACTGGGAATAGTGGAGACACAGGGGTCACTGGGAATAATGGAGACACAGGGGTCACTGGGAATAGTGGAGACACAGGGGTCACTGGAAATAATGGAGACACAGGGGTCACTGGGAATAGTGGAGACACAGGGGTCACTGGGAATAGTGGAGACACAGGGGTCACTGGGAATAGTGGAGACACAGGGGTCACTGGGAATAATGTAGACACAGGGGTCACTGGGAATAGTGGAGACACAGGGGTCACTGGGAATAGTGGAGACACAGGGGTCACTGGGAATAGTGGAGACACAGGGGTCACTGGGAATAGTAGAGACACAGGGGTCACTGGGAATAATGGAGACACAGGGGTCACTGGGAATAGTGGAGACACAGGGGTCACTGGGAATAATGGAGACACAGGGGTCACTGGGAATAATGGAGACACAGGGGTCACTGGGAATAATGGAGACACAGGGGTCACTGGGAATAATGGAGACACAGGGGTCACTGGGAATAATGGAGACACAGGGGTCACTGGGAATAGTGGAGACACAGGGGTCACTGGGAATAATGGAGACACTGGGGTCACTGGGAATAGTGGAGACACAGGGGTCACTGGGAATAGTGGAGACACAGGGGTCACTGGGAATAGTGGAGACACTGGGGTCACTGGGAATAGTGGAGACACAGGGGTCACTGGGAATAGTGGAGACACAGGGGTCACTGGGAATAGTGGAGACACTGGGGTCACTGGGAATAGTGGAGACACAGGGGTCACTGGGAATAATGGAGACACAGGGGTCACTGGGAATAATGGAGACACAGGGGTCACTGGGAATAATGGAGACACAGGGGTCACTGGGAATAATGGAGACACTGGGGTCACTGGGAATAGTGGAGACACAGGGGTCACTGGGAATAGTGGAGACACAGGGGTCACTGGGAATAGTGGAGACACAGGGGTCACTGGGAATTGTGGAGACACAGGGGTCACTGGGAATAGTGGAGACACAGGGGTCACTGGGAATAATGGAGACACAGGGGTCACTGGGAATAATGGAGACACAGGGGTCACTGGGAATAATGGAGACACAGGGGTCACTGGGAATAATGGAGACACAGGGGTCACTGGGAATAATGGAGACACAGGGGTCACTGGGAATAATGGAGACACAGGGGTCACTGGGAATAGTGGAGACACAGGGGTCACTGGGAATAATGGAGACACTGGGGTCACTGGGAATAATGGAGACACAGGGGTCACTGGGAATAGTGGAGACACAGGGGTCACTGGGAATAATGGAGACACAGGGGTCACTGGGAATAATGGAGACACAGGGGTCACTGGGAATAGTGGAGACACTGGGGTCACTGGGAATAGTGGAGACACGCGGGTCACTGGGAATAGTGGAGACACAGGGGTCACTGGGAATAATGGAGACACAGGGGTCACTGGGAATAGTGGAGACACAGGGGTCACTGGGAATAGTGGAGACACGCGGGTCACTGGGAATAGTGGAGACACGGGGGTCACTGGGAATAATGGAGACACAGGGGTCACTGGGAATAGTGGAGACACTGGGGTCACTGGGAATAGTGGAGACACAGGGGTCACTGGGAATAGTGGAGACACTGGGGTCACTGGGAATAGTGGAGACACAGGGGTCACTGGGAATAATGGAGACACAGGGGTCACTGGGAATAATGGAGACACAGGGGTCACTGGGAATAATGGAGACACAGGGGTCACTGGGAATAATGGAGACACTGGGGTCACTGGGAATAGTGGAGACACAGGGGTCACTGGGAATAGTGGAGACACAGGGGTCACTGGGAATAGTGGAGACACAGGGGTCACTGGGAATAATGGAGACACAGGGGTCACTGGGAATAGTGGAGACACAGGGGTCACTGGGAATAGTGGAGACACTGGGGTCACTGGGAATAGTGGAGACACAGGGGTCACTGGGAATAGTGGAGACACAGGGGTCACTGGGAATAGTGGAGACACAGGGGTCACTGGGAATAATGGAGACACTGGGGTCACTGGGAATAGTGGAGACACTGGGGTCACTGGGAATAGTGGAGGGATTCTTAGTTCCTTCATCTCACCATAATTGATTTATTTATTACAGGTTCTTGTATCGCGCAGTCAATGTACACAGCACCTTACATTTTTATTATACATTCACATCAGTCCCCGGCGCCCTCGGGGAGCTTCCAATGTAAGGTGACGGTCCCTATCTCTCTCATACAAACACATATTAGGGGCCAATGTAGACAGGAGCCAATTTCCCTTCCCAACAAGTCTTTCGAGTGTTGGAGGAAACCGAAGGCCCCGGAGGAAACCCACTCAGGCCATAATCTTTGGTGTTGTATTATAATCACAGGAATGAAGTTGTAGTTTGGGTGAGAAGAAGGCTCCCGATCCTCGCTGTGATATAAAGGACATCCAGATACGGGTGTGGAAGGGTTACGCCGTAGCGTAGGATCTCATAAATGGCGCCCCCCCCCCCCCCGGGGGCCCGTGTCGTCCTATCAGGACTAAGACTTGGCGCACTCTGAGTCCCTCCACTATATATAGAGGCGGTGTCTTCACAGCTCAGCAATAAAGTGTAGCAGAGCCCTGGGGGGCGTCACACGTGTGAAGGACGATCGGGAGGCCGGCCAGGAGGAGGAGCCACAATCTTCTCATTTAGATACTTTGTTTCACTTTGGAAATAAAATAATATAAAAAAAATACAACACAATTCACAGATCAAATAAATGTAATAAAATAAAAAGTTAATAAAACGAATTTTCAGTGTTGATTGTTTATTTGGTACAAACTCATTTTTTTTTTTCACTATTTTCACTTTGTGAGCTGATTTACAGTAGTGATTGAGGGGGCGCTAAAACTTCACGGCTGAGCCACGTTTTTACCACTTTTAGCTGCAGAGGCAGCAGGCGGGGTTTACACACTCCATCTCCCCACAGCTTACCGGACCTGTAGGTAAGCCCAGGCGAAACCTCATTTTGCCGCTACACCCGACTCCACCCCCTTTGCCCTCCCCTTGTAAAACATGTAACCTACCTGACCATTACACTCACCTACCTAAAACCTACTTTGACCTACCTGACACCTACACTGACCTACCTGACACCTACACTAACCTACCTGACCATTACACTCACCTACCTAAAACCTACTTTGACCTACCTGACACCTACACTGACCTACCTGACACCTACACTAACCTACCTGACCATTACACTCACCTACCTAAAACCTACTTTGACCTACCTGACACCTACACTGACCTACCTGACACCTACACTAACCTACCTGACCATTACACTCACCTACCTGACCCTCACTGACCATTACACTGACTTACCTGACCCCTACTTTGACTTACCTGACCCCTACACTGACCTACCTGACCCCTACTTTGACCTACCAGACCATTACACTGACCTACCTGACACCTACATTGACCTACCAGACCATCACACTGACCTACCTGACACCTACACTGACCTACCTGACCATTACACTGACCTACCTGACCCACACTTTGACTTACCTGACCCCTACACTGACCTACCTGACCCCTACTTTGACCTACCAGACCATTACACTGACCTACCTGACTATTACACTGACCTACCTGACCGCTACATTGATCTACCTGACCCCTACATTGACCTACCAGACCATTACACTGACCTCCCTGACCCTTACATTGACCTACCTGGACATTACATTGACCTACCTGACCCCTACATTGACTTACCTGACCCTTACATTGACCTACCTGACCATTACACTGACCTACCTGACCCACACTGACCAACCTGACCCCTACTTTGACCTACCAGACAATTACACTGACCTCCCTGACTCTTACATTGACCTACCTGGACATTACATTGACCTACCTGACCCCTACATTGACTTACCTGACCCTTACATTGACCTACCTGACCCTTACACTAACATACCTAACACCTACACTGACCTACTTGACCCCTACACCGACCTACCTAACCCTACATTGACCTACCCGACCATTGTACTGACCTACCTGACCCTTGCTTTGACCTACCTGACAGTTACACTGACCTACCTGACACCTACATTGATCTACCTAACCATTGCACTGACCTACCTGACCCCTACTTTGACTTACCTGACCCCTACACTGACCTACCTGACCCACACTTTGACCTACCTTAAAGTGTCGCCTATGGGGATTTCGAAGTACCAAAGTTTGTCGCCATTCCACATGCGCGATGTTAAAGCGTGACATGTTTGGTATCTATTTACTCGGCGTAACTTCATCTTTCACATTATACAAAAAAAAGGGGCTAAATTATTATTATTATTATTTTAATTCATTAAAGTTTATTTATTTATTTATCTTTAAATGCGTTTGAAGGACCGGCCGTGCCAATGTAACATAATATTGCAGCGATCGCCATTTTATTCTCTAGGGTCTCTGTTAAAAAAAAAAAAAAAGAAATAATAATAAAATAATAAATATATATAAATATGTATATTATTTATCCATCGATATATATACAGTATAATATTTGGGGGTTCTAAATAATGTCAGATAAAAGTAGATGAACCCCCTGTAGATTTTGGGCGCGGTGCCGCCGATACACAACCTATTCAAGGCTGCTCTGCGGGTGCCCCCCCCCCTCCCTCCCCCCACCACGTACAATGCCTGCGGGTGTTCTAGTGCGCAGATTAAAGCGCGGTGTTGGACCCAAAAGTGAAAATTTTTTATATTTCCGCCTACTAATTCTGAGATGCGACGGCTGCATTAGTTTTCTATTTTTTAGGCTTCCTTTCTTCGATTTTTTCATCTGCTGATCCAGTCAGCGAGTCTGTTGCTTAAACTGTCCCCCCCCCCCCCCATCCTAATTCCTGATCCAGCGAATCAGACATTCCGGAAAACTCACCTGCCACAATGAAGGAATATATGACAATGCCCCCCCCCCTCACCCCCCCCCCCCCCATTCATCCCTAATCCCTCCATTCATCTCACCCAGCGCAGGTCCCACCTCATCCCAGCCGGACGGACAATAGGAAGACAATGGGGGCTGGGCGGGGGAGGGGTGGGGGGTCATTCTCTGATAAAAGCCCCCCCCCCCCCTCCCCCGGGACGTATTCATTTATGTGGTGACAAAAAAATCAACACAGGCCCCCTGGGAGTGCTGTACTTCCAGCCACCGCACCCTGTATCCTCCCTTCCCCCCATCGACATGCTAAAAATACATTATTTGAATCGGAATGATGTCATCACTGGGTCTCTGTGCTTCTCTATGCAATGCAGGCAGATCGTGGCTGGTGGGAGGGGCCAACGGCAAGGGGCTATACATAGCTTTTTGATGACATTACAGCCCCCCCCCCCCCCTCAGTGCTCCTTTCCAGAGCCCTCAGCCCTGATAAAAGCAGTGGGCCAGCTATTGGGGGGGGGTGAGGGGGGGTGCCAGCTCCTCCCCCTCCCCAGCAATGATCTGCCTGCCTGCATTGCGTAGAGAAGCACAGAGACTCCCTTTCTTCCTTCTTTTCCCTCCTTCCTTCCTCCGTTCCTTCCTTTCTTCCTTTCCCTCCTTCCTTTCTCCATTCCTTCCTTTCTTCTTTTCTTCTTTCCGTTCTTCCCGTCCTTTCTTTTTTCTTTTCTTTACTCTTCCTCCCTCCCTCCTTTTTATTTCCTTCCTCCTTTCCTTTTTTCCTTCCTTTCTCCCTTCCTATGTTCCTTTCCTTCTTTCACCCTTCCTTTTCTTTCCTTTCATTTCCTGTCCTTTTTCCTTTCCTTCTTTTCTTCCTCTTCCTTTGCCTCCCTCCCTCCTTCTTTCCTCCATTCCTTCCTTTTTTCCTTCCAACCTTTCTCTGTTCCTTCCTGCCTTCTTTTTATTCTTACCTCTCTTTCTTTCCTTTTCCTTCCTCCCTTCCTTCTTTCCTCCCTCTTGCCCTCTCTTTCTTTCCCTTCCATTTAATTTCTCCCTTCCTTTTTTTCTTTCTTTCGTTCGTTCCTTCCTTCCTTCAATTTCCTTTCCTTCCTTCCTCCCTGCCTCTCTTTCTTTCCTTTTCCTTCCTCCCTTCCTTCCTTCCATCCCTTTTTTTCCCTTTTCCTCCTTTCCTTTTTCCATTGCTCTTTCCTTTCTCCCTTCCTTTTTTCTTTTCTCCCATTCCTTCCTTTTGTTCCTCCCTTCCTTCAATTTCCTTTCCTTCCTTCCTTCCTTCTTTCCTCCCTTCCACCATTCCTTCCTTCCATCCTTTATTTCCTTTTCCTGCTTTCATTTCTCCTTTGCTCTTTTCTTTCCTCCCTTCATTCCTTGCTTTCCTTTATTCCTACCTGCCTCCTTTTCTTTCATTTCCTTCCTCCCTTCCTTTTTTCCCTTTCCTTGCTTTCATTTTCTTTCCTTTCTCCCTTCCTTCCTTTATTCTTTCCTTTCCTTCCTTCCATTCTTACTTTCTTATTTGCTCCCCTTCCTTCCTTTCTTTCCTTCCTTCCTTCAATTTCCTTTTCTTCCTTCCTCCCTGCCTCTCTTTCTTTCATTTTCCTTCCTCCCTTCCTTCTTTCCTTTCCTTTCTTTCTTTCCTCCTTTCCTCCGTTTCTTCCTACCATCCTTTCTTTTCCTCCTTACCTTTCTCCTTTGCTCTTTTCTTTCTTCTCTTCCTCCCTTCATTCCTCGCGTTCCTTCCTTCCATTTTATTTCCTTCCTACCTGCCTCCTTTTCTTTCATTTCCTTCCTCCCTTCCCTTTTTTACTTTCTTTCTTTCCTTTCTTTGCTTTAATTTCCTTTCCTTTCTCCTTTCCTTACTTTATTCTTTCCTTTCCTTCCTTCTATCCTTCATTTCTTCTTTTCTTTCCTTCCTTCCTCCCTGCCTCTCTGTCTTTCCCTTTCTTTCCTTCTTTCCTCCCTTCCTCCGTTCCTTCCTTTCTTTTCCTCCTTTCCTTTCTCCTTTGCTCTTTTCTTTCCTCCCTTCATTCCTTGCTTTCCTTCCTTCCATTTAATTTCCTTCCTACCTGCCTTAATTTCTTTAATTTCCTTCCTCCCTTCCCTTTTTCTTGTCTTGCTTTCCTTTTCTTTTCCTTTCTCTTTCCTTTCTTTATTCTTTCCTTCCTTTCTTATTTTCTCCCCTTCCTTCCTTTCTTTCCTAACTTCCTTCATTTCCCTTTCCTTCCTTCCTACCTGCCTCTCTTTGTTTCCTTTTCCGTCCTCCCTTCTTTCCTCCCTTCCTCCATTCCTTCCCTTTCCTTCTTTCCTCCCTTCCATCCTTTCTTTTCCTCCTTTCCTTTCTCCTTTGCTCTTTTCTTTCCTCCCTTCCTCCCTTAATTCCTTGCTTTCCTTCCTTCCATTTCATTTCCTTCCTACCTGCCTCCTTTTCTTTTATTTCCTTCCTCCCTTCCCTTTTTTCTTTAATTTCTTTGCTTTCATTTCCTTTCCTTTGCGTTCTCCTTTCCTTCCTTTATTCTTTCCTTCTTCTTTTCTTCCTTCCTTCCTACCTGCCTCTCTTTCTTTCCTTTTCCTTCCTTCCTTCTATTCTTTCTTTATCTTTTTCTCCTTTCCTTTCTTCCTACCTTCCTCTTTTGCTCTCTTCTTTCCTTCCTTCATTCCTTGCTTTCCTTCCTTCCATTTCATTTCCTTCCTACCTGCCTCCTTTTCTTTCATTTCCTTCCTTATTTGCTTTCGTTCTTTCCTTCCTCCTATTCTTCCTTCCTTCTTTCCTTTCCATTTCCATTTTCCTTTCCGTCATTTTCTTTCATCCTTCTTTTTTTTCCCTTTCTCTTTTCCTCCTCCCCCTTCCCCCTCCTTTTTCCCCTCTTTCCTGCCTTTCCTTTCTTTTCCCTTCCCTTCCCTTCTTTCTTTTTTTGACATTTGTGGATATTATGGAATAATAGTTTAGGATCCGTTCCCACCATAGAAACGCATTCCGGATGCTTTTCTGCATGCGCATTTTTCATGCGTTTTTTTGATGCAGTCGGGTTCATATTTCTCCCTCTTTTTTCTAAATCTCAAATAAGGACATTTGCGTTTCCGAGGCATTTCACTGCGTTTTCAGTGCAGGAAAAATGCTGCACGTTCTACTTTTTTTTTTTCTGGAACTACAACAAGCACCGTTCTTTCACCCTTCCTTTTCTTATTCTTTCCTTTAATTTCCTGTCATTTTTCCTTCCCTTCCTTTATTCCTCCCTTCCTTCTTCCTTTGCCTCCCTCCCTCCTTCTTTCCTTCCTGCTTCCTTGCTCCCTTCCTTCATTTTTTCCTTCCATCCTTCCTCTGTTCCTTCCTGCCTTCTTTTTGTTCTTCCCTCCTTCCTTTCTTTTTTCCTTTCTTCCTTCCTTCTTTCCTCCCTCTTGCCCTCTCTTTATTTCCCTTCCATTTCCTTTCTCCCTTACTTTTTTTCCTTTCTTTTGTTCCTTCCTTCCTTCAATTTCCTTTTCTTCCTTCCTCCCTGCCTCTCTTTCTTTCCTTTTCCTTCCTCCCTTCCTTCTTTCCTCCCTCCATTCCTTCCTTCCATCCTTTATTTTCCTTTTCCTCCTGTCCTTTCTCCATTGCTCTTTTCTTTGCTCCCTTACTTTATTCTTTCCTTTCTCCCTTCCTTTCTTCTTTTTTCCCATTCCTTCCTTTCTTTCCTCCCTTCCTTCAATTTCCTTTCCTTCCTTCCTTCCTTTCTCCCTGCCTCTCTTTCTTTCCTTTTCCTTCCTTCCTCCCTTCCTTCTTTCCTCCCTTCCTCCATTCCTTTCTTCCATCCTTTATTTTCCTTTTCATGCTTTCCTTTCTCCTTTGCTCTTTTCTTTCCTCCCTTCATTCCTTGCTTTCCTTCCTTCCTACCTGCCTCCTTTTCTTTAATTTCCTCCCTCCCTTCCTTTTTTCCGTTCTTTGCTTTCATTTCCTTTCCTTTATTGTTTCCTTTCTTATTTTCTCCCCTTCCTTCCTTTCTTTCTTTCCTTCCTTCAATTTCCTTTCCTTTCCTTCCTCCCTGCCTCTCTTTCTTTCATTTTCCTTCCTTCTTTCCTTCCCTTTCCTTCTTTCCTCCCTTCCTCCGTTTCTTCCTTCCATCCTTTCTTTTCCTCCTTACCTTTCTCCTTTGCTCTTTTCTTTCCTCCCTTCCTCCCTTCATTCCTTGCTTTCCTTCCTTCCATTTCATTTCCTTCCTACCTGCCTCCTTTTCTTTCATTTCCTTCCTCCCTTTTTTTACTTTTTTTCTTTCCTTTCTTTGCTTTATTTCCTTTCCTTTCTCCTTTCCTTACTTTATTCTTTCCTTTCCTTCCTTCTATCCTTCATTTCTTCTTTTCTTTCCTTCCTTCAATTTCCTTTTCTTTCCTTCCCCCCTGCCTCTCTGTCTTTCCCTTTCCTTCCTTCTTTCCTCCCTTCCTCCGTTCCTTCTTTTCTTTTTCTCCTTTCCTTTCTCCTTTGCTCTTTTCTTTCCTCCCTTCATTCCTTGCTTTCCTTCCTTCCATTTAATTTCCTTCCTACCTGCCTCCTTTTCTTTAATTTTCTTCCTCCCTTCCCTTTTTCTTTTCTTTCTTTCCTTTTCTTTTCCTTTCTCTTTCCTTCCTTTATTATTTCCTTCCTTTCTTATTTTCTCCCATTCCTTTTTTTCTTTCCTCACTTCCTTCCTTCCTATCTGCCTGTCTTTGTTTCCTTTTCCTTCCTCCCTTCTTTCCTCCATTCCTCCCCTTTCCTTCTTTCCTCCCTTCCATCCGTTCTTTTCCTTTTCCTCCTTTGCTCTTTTCTTTCCTCCCTTTATTCCTTGCTTCCCTTCCTTCCATTTAATTTCCTTCCTTCCTGCCTCCTTTTCTTTCATTTCCTTCCTCCCTTCCCCTTTTCCCTTTCTTTCTTTCATTTCTTTCCTTTCCTTTTCTTTTCTTTCTTTCTTCAATTCCCTTTCCTTCCTTCCTCCCTGTCTCTCTTTCTTTCCTTTTCCTTCCTCCCTTCCTTCCTTCTTCCCTCCCTTCCTTTTTTCCTCCTATCCTTTCTTCCTTCCTTTCTCCTTTGCTCTCTTCTTTCCTCCCTTCATTCCTTGCTTTCCTTCCTTCCATTTCATTTCCTTCCTACTTGCATCATTTTCTTTCATTTCCTTCCTTATTTGCTTTCGTTCTTTCCTTCCTCCTATTCTTCCTTCCTTCTTTCCTTTCCGTCATTTTCTTTCATCCTTCTTTTTTTTCCCTTTCTCTTTTCCTCCCCCTTTTTTTTCCCCCTCTTTCCTGCCTTTTCTTTTCCTTTCCCTTCTTTCTTTCATGGAAAAGTCGTTTAGGATCCGTTCCCACCATAGAAACGCATTCCGGATGCTTTTCTGCATGCGCATTTTTCTTGCGTTTTTTTGATGCAGTCGGGTTCATATTTCTCCCTCTTTTTTCTTAACCTCAATTAAGGACATTCGTGTTTCCGGCGCGTTTTCAGTGCATGAAAAATGCGGCATTTTCTACTGGAACTACAAGAAGCGCCGCTGAGATCCCCGCCGCTGAAAATCATATTATATAACCTTTGATTTTTGATGCAGAAAAAAAAAATATTGTTAACTGGATAGATTGTATCCGTGTCACTGTGACCCCTCCAGACGTGTGTTACCCCTCCCAGAGATCACAGCCACTCCCTCCTGAGAATAACTTTATCGGTATTCCTCTCCAGAAGGACGGCGCCATCGTTCTTCAGGCATCATCCAGGATCACCCTCTACTTCCTGTCAGCTCACAGTTACAATGTACAGTCTGATCGGTGGGGGAGGGGAGACTGTGAGGAAACGCCCCTCCCCCCCTCTGCATGCGGCAAACTGACAATATCATCTCAGCCTAGTTCAAGTCACTGGATTGGAGCGCGAGGGTGGCTTTTTGGGGATAAAAGGCGGAGCTGTGCTGGAAAATGATCCGCCCATTGTACGGCGTAAAAGTATAAAAGAGCAAAATGACGAAAACACCACTTCTGATATTATTATTATGCGACTGTGGGGGGGAGGGGACATTAGAGTGTAAGCTCCTCTGTACAGAGACTGATGTGACTGTGGGGGGGGGGGGGACATTAGAGTGTAAGCTCCTCTGTACAGAGACTCATGTGACTGTGGGGGGGGAGGGGACATTAGCGTGTAAGCTCCTCTGTACAGAGACTGATGTGACTGTGGGGGGGGGGGGGGACATTAGAGTGTAAGCTCCTCTGTACAGAGACTGATGTGACTGTGGGGGGAGAGGACATTAGAGTGTAAGCTCCTCTGTACAGAGACTGATGTGACTGTGGGGGGGGGGACATTAGAGTGTAAGCTCCTCTGTACAGAGACTGATGTGACTGTGGGGGGGGGGGGACATTAGAGTGTAAGCTCCTCTGTACAGAGACTGATGTGACTGTGTGGGGAGAGGACATTAGAGTGTAAGCTCCTCTGTACAGAGACTGATGTGACTGTGGGGGGAGGGGACATTAGAGTGTAAGCTCCTCTGTACAGAGACTGATGTGACTGTGGGGGGGGGGGGGACATTAGAGTGTAAGCTCCTCTGTACAGAGACTGATGTGACTGTGGGGGGGGGGTGGGAGGGGACATTAGAGTGTAAGCTCCTCTGTACAGAGACTGATGTGACTGTGGGGGAGGGGACATTAGAGTGTAAGCTCCTCTGTACAGAATGATGTGACTGTGGGAGTGAGGGGACATTAGAGTGTAAGCTCCTCTGTACAGAGACTGATGTGACTGTGGGGGGGAGGGGACATTAGAGTGTAAGCTCCTCTGTACAGAGACTGATGTGACTGTGGCAGGGCTGGACTGGGACAGAAATTTGGCCCTGGACTTCATCCAGACTGGCCCACTTTGACAGGTCTCTCCCATGGCAGCCGGACAACTCCCGCGACCCAACCCCCCCCCCCCCCCCCCCCATTTCCACCCAAGCCCCCTCTCCCCCTTCACTAACCACTAGTCGTTCTACTTTATTAGAGTAGAACGACTGGTACTGGTACTCTTATAGGCATCACCGGTGGAGAAGCTAGACATTATTTCACATGGGGCAAAGAATCAATTTGGTGCCCCACTTATGGGACAAGATTAGGCAGAAGTGAGAAACTCCCAGGTCATAGCTGTTGAGTCAGCTGTCTGTCCCCTCCCCCATGCTCCTCGTGGTCCCCCCCCCATGCTCCTCTGGTCCTTTCCCTGCCTCTTTGTTCCCCCCAGGTGAGCTCTGTGGGAAGGGAGAGACAGAGGAGCAGAGGGGGGCGGCGGTCCGCTGTTACTGAAGCCGGCCCACTGAGCCATCAGCCCACCGGGAAACTCCCTGTAGTCCCAATGGCCAGTCCATCCCTGGACTGTGGGGGGGAGGGGACATTAGAGTGTAAGCTCCACTGTACAGAGACTGATGTGACTGTGGGGGGGGGGGGGGACATTAGAGTGTAAGCTCCTCTGTACAGAGACTGATGTGACTGTGGGGGGAGGGGACATTAGAGTGTAAGTTCCTCTGTACAGAGACTGATGTGACTGTGTGGGGAGAGGACATTAGAGTGTAAGCTCCACTGTACAGAGACTGATGTGACTGTGGGGGGGGCATTAGAGTGTAAGTTCCTCTGTACAGAGACTGATGTGACTGTGTGGGGAGAGGACATTAGAGTGTAAGCTCCACTGTACAGAGACTGATGTGACTGTGGGGGGGGCATTAGAGTGTAAGCTCCTCTGTACAGAGACTGATGTGACGTGGGGGGAGGGGACATTAGAGTGTAAGTTCCTCTGTACAGAGACTGATGTGACTGTGTGGGAGAGGACATTAGAGTGTAAGCTCCTCTGTACAGAGACTGATGTGACTGTGGGGGGGGGACATTAGAGTGTAAGCTCCCCTTTACAGAGACTGATGTGACTGTGTGGGGAGAGGACATTAGAGTGTAAGCTCCACTGTACAGAGACTGATGTGACTGTGGGGGGGGGACATTAGAGTGTAAGCTCCCTCTGTACAGAGACTGATGTGACTGTGGGGGGGGGGACATTAGAGTGTAAGTTCCTCTGTACAGAGACTGATGTGACTGTGTGGGGAGAGGACATTAGAGTGTAAGCTCCACTGTACAGAGACTGATGTGACTGTGGGGGGGGGGCATTAGAGTGTAAGCTCCTCTGTACAGAGACTGATGTGACTGTGGGGGGAGGGGGACATTAGAGTGTAAGCTCCTCTGTACAGAGACTGATGTGACTGTGGTGGGGAGAGGACATTAGAGTGTAAGCTCCTCTGTACAGAGACTGATGTGACTGTGGGGGGGGGGGCATTAGAGTGTAAGCTCCTCTGTACAGAGACTGATGTGACTGTGGGGGGGGGGGTGGACATTGGAGTGTAAGTTCCTCTGTACAGAGACTGATGTGACTGTGGGGGGGGGGGGGGGGGACATTAGAGTGTAAGCTCCTCTGTACAGAGAATGATGTGACTGTGGGGGGAGGGGAGTGGGGACGATTAGAGTGTAAGCTCCTCTGTACAGAATGATGTGACTGTGGGGGGAGGGGGACATTAGAGTGTAAGCTCCTCTTACAGAATGATGTGACTGTGGGGGGGGGGCATTAGAGTGTAAGCTCCTCTGTACAGAGAATGATGTGACTGTGGGGGGAGGGGGACATTAGAGTGTAAGCTCCTCTGTACACAGACTGATGTGACTGTGGGGGGGGTGGGGGACATTGGAGTGTAAGTTCCTCTGTACAGAGGACTGATGTGACTGTGGGGGGAGGGGACATTAGAGTGTAAGCTCCTCATCTGATACAGAGACATTAGATGTGCTTCTGTACTGATGTGGGGGGGGGGTAAGAGTGTAAGCTCCTCTGTACAGAGAATGATGTGACTGTGGGGGGAGGGGACATTAGAGTGTAAGCTCCTCTGTTATGAAAAGCTCCTCTGTAAGCAGAGACTGATGTGACTGTGGGGGGGAGGGACATTAGAGTGTAAGCTCCTCTGTACAGAGACAGGATGTGACTGTGGGGGAGGGGACATTAGATGTAAGCTCCTCTGTACAGAGAATGATGTGACTGTGGGGGGGGGGCATTAGAGTGTAAGCTCCTCTGTACAGAGAATGATGTGACTGTGGGGGGGGGGGGGGAGGGGGACATTAGAGTGTAAGCT
>JAJQKJ010002259.1:0-30000 GCA_029574335.1 Rana kukunoris
GGGAGACATATGGAGGGTGGGGTTCAGGGGGGTATGGTGTCTGGGTGAGGGGGTTGTAGGATGAGCTATGGAGTCTGGGCGGGAGTGAGAGGGGAGGCATGGGGCAGGGGGTTTAAAGTGAGGAATGCATAGAGTCTAAATGGGGGGGGGGGGGTGAAGTTTGGGGGAAGGGGTTAAAGTGAGGCATGCATGGAGTCTGGGAGTGAGGGGGGGTGTAGGGTGAGCTATGGAGTCTGTGCTGGGGGGGGGGGTTAAAGTGAGGCATGCATGGAGTCTGAATGGGGGGGCATGAAGTTTGGGGGAAGGGGGTTAAAATGAGGCATGCATGGAGTCTGGGGGGTAAGGGGGGGGTGTAGGGTGAGCTATCGAGACTAGGCTGGGGGGCATGGCGTTTGGGGGTAGGGGGTTAAAGTGAGGCATGCATGGAGTCGGGGGTGTAGGGTGAGCTATCGAGTCTGGGCTGAGTGGGGCAGGGCATGAACATTTGGGGAAAGGGTTCAAGTGAGGCATGCATGGAGTCTGGGGGTGAGGGGGGGTGTAGGGGGTGAGCTATCGAGTCTGGCTGGGGGGGAGGGGGTGGGCAATGAAGTTTGGGGAAGGGGGTTAAAATTAGAGGCATGCATTGAGTTTGAGGATGGGGGGGGCATTAGGTGAGGCATGGAGTTTGGGGAGGTTTGTAGGATGAGCTATCGAGTCTGGGGGAGGGCATGACAATTGTCAGAAGTGGGTTTAGGTGAGGCATGGAGTCTGGGCTGGGGGCATAGAGTCTGAATTGGGGGGAGTGGGGAGGGGAGGCATGAAGTTTGGGGGAAAGGGGTTGTAGGGAGACTTTATATGGGAAGGGGGGGTGTATATAGAGACATGAGGAGAAGGGGGGAACTTTTATATAGAGATATATGGGGAGGGGGGATAACTTTATAAAGAGAGATGTATTGAGAGGGGGGGACTTTATAGAGCAGGAGTCTCCAAACTATGGCCCTCCAGGTGTTCAGGAACTACAATTCCCATCATGCCTAGTCATGTCTACGAATGTCAGAGCTTTACAATGCCTCATGGGAAGTGTAGTTCCACAGCAGCTGGAGGGTCATAGTTTGGAGATCCCTGTTATAGAGAGATGCATGGGGAGAGGGGGGACTTTATAGAGAGATATATGCTGAGGGTGGAGCTTTATATAGTTTATGTGAGAGACCAACACAAAGTGGCACATAATTGTGAAGTGGAAGGAAAATATTAAATGGTTTTCAATTTTTTTTACAAATAAACATGTGAAAAGTGTGGCGTGTATTTGTATTCTGCCCCCTTTACTCGGATACCCCCAACTAAAATCTAGTGGAATCAATTTCCTTCAGAAGTCACCTAATTAGTAAATAGAGTCCACCTGTGTGTAATTTAATCTCAGTATAAATACAGCTGTTCTGTGAAGCCCTCTGAGGTTTGTTAGAGAGCCTTGGTGAACAAACCGCATCATGAAGGGCAAGGAACACACCAGACAGGTCAGGGATAAAGTTGTGGAGAAGTGTAAAGCAGGGTAAGATATAAAAAAAATATCCCAAGCTTTGAACATCTCATGGAGCTCTGTTCAATCCATCAGTATGGTACACCTGCAAACCAACAAAAACATGGCTGTCCACCTAAACTGACCGGCCGGGCAAGGAGAGCATTCATCAGAGAAGCAGCTAAGCGGCCCATGGTAACTCTGGAGGAGCTGCAGAGATCCACAGCTCAGGTGGGAGAATCTGTCCACAGGACAACTATTAGTTGTGCTCTCCACAAATCTGCCCTTTATGGAAGAGTGACAAGAAGAAAGCCATAAGAAGAAGCATTTGCAGTTTACAAGAAGCCATGTGGGGGACACAGCAAACATATGGAAGGTGCTCTGGGCAGATGAGACCAAAATTTAACTTTTTGGCCTAAAAACAAAATGCTATTTGTGGTGGAAAACGAACACTGCACATCACCCTGAACACACCATACCCACTGTGAAACATGGTGGTGGCAGCATCCTGTTGAGTAGATGCTTTTCTTCAGCAGGGACAGGGAAGCTGGTCAGAGTTGATGGGAAGATGGATGGAGCCAAATACAGGGCAATCTTAGAAGAAAACCTGTTAGAGTCTACAAAAGACTTGAGACTGGGGGGAGGTTCACCTTCCAGCAGGACAACGACCCGAAACATACAGCCAGAGCTACAATGGAATGGTTTAGATCAAAGCCTATTCATCTGTTAGAACGGGCCAGTCACAGTCCAGACCTAAATCACATTGAGAATCTGTGGCAAGACTTGAAAATTGTTATTCACAGACGCTCTCCGTCCAATCTGACAGAGCTTGAGATATTTTACAAAGAAGAATGGGCAGAAATGTCCCTCTCTAGATGTGCAAAGCTGGTAGAGACACCCCCAAAAAGACTTGCAGCTGTAATTGTAGAGAAAGGGGGTTCTACAAAGTATTGACTCCGGGGGGCGCCATACAAATGCCCCCCACACTTTTCACATATTTATTTGTAAAACATTTTGAAAAACATTTATAATTTTCCTTCCAATTCACAATTATGTGTCACTTTGTGTTGGTCTATCACATAAAATCCCAATAAATGACATTTACGTTTTTGGTTGTAACACGACAAAATGTGGACAATTTCAAGGGGTATGAATACTTTTTCAAGGCACTGTAACTCATTATTGTCCTCTATTAAATTATTATTTTCCTGCAGATTTTTTTTTTTTACACATATATTCACTTATATTTCACTTATATTCAAAACATTATTAATTAAAACTTTTTTTCTGTTTGTTTTGTTTGTTATTTTTTTTTACACCTTTAACATACAATATATTTACACATTTAACAATAGAAAAAAGTGCTAAATAAAAAATAAAATAATAATTTGTAAAAAACTTTTCAATGCTTTGTACCACTGCTGACAACTGAAGTCTAAACAAAACAGTTACGGTAGGTATTGGTAATTGGTATCTGGGAGTACTAAAAAAAAATATCAGTACTCATACTCGTAAAATAAATGGTATCAGAGCATCCCTACTCTATGGTCATCCACAGACATAAACTTAAAGTTCCCCCCAAAAATGGAACTTCCCCTTTTTTGAACCCTCCCCCAGTCCTCCGTTGTCACATTTGGCACCTTTTAGGGAGGAGCAGATACCTACGCCACTTCCGGCACTGTCTATGCCCCCCGTTGTCTTCTGGGAAACACACAGGTCCCAGAAGACAGCAGGGACCAGTGGGATAGCGCAGCACGAGTCGCGCATGCTCAGTAGGGAACCAGGAAGTGAAGCCTCAAGGCTTCACTTCCTGATTCCCTTACTGAAGATGACGGTGGCAGCACCCGAGAGCCGCTCAATAGATTGGCCTCGGGTGCCAAACATCGCGGGTGCTGTGGACAGGTAAGTGTCCTTATTTTGCAGTATTTGTAGCTTAACCTCTTCAGACCCGGGCCATAGTAAAAAGACGGCCACAAGGTGGCTCTAAAATGCCGGGAGGCTGTCTTTTTACTGCCTCTGGTGTTCCGGCTACTGGGGGCACGGCACGTCACTGGGATGCCAGTGCGCATGCCTAGCGGCCGCGATGTCCGCCAGGTACCCGCGATCGGCAGTGACAGCGCAGGGGCGTGGATCTCTGTGTGTAAACACAGAGCTCCACGTCCTGTCAGGGAGAGGAGACAAATGCTGTGTCCATTGTACATAGGGACAACCATCGGTCACCTCTCCCAGTCAGTCCCCTCCCCCCACAGTAAGAATCACTCCCAGGGTACACATTTAACCCCTTCCTTGCCCCCTAGTGTTAACCCCTTCCCTGCCAGTCACATTTATACAGTAATCAGTGCATATTTATAGCACTGTTTGCTGTATAAATGTGAATGGCCCCAAAAATGTATCAAACGTGTCCGATCTGTCTGCCGCAATATCGTGTCCTGACAAAAATCGCAGATCGCCGCCATTACTAGTAAAAAAAAAAAATAATAAAAAAAAAATCTGAATTCTATCCCCTATTTTGCAGCCACTATAACTTTTGCGCAAACCAATCGATAAACGCTTATTGCGATTTGTTTCCCCAAAATATGTAGAAGAATATGTATCGGCCTAAACTGAAAAAAAAAATGGGATATTTATTATAGCAAAAAGTAATTTTTTTTGTGTTTTTTCAAAATTGTCTCTCTTTTTTTGTTTATGGCGCAAAAAAAATAAAAACGCAGAGGTGATCAAATACCACCAAAAGAAAGCTCTATTTGTGGGGGAAAAAACGTCAATTTTGTTTGGGAGCCACGTCGCACGACCGCGCAATTTTCATTTAAAGTGACGTAGTGCCGAAAGCTGAAATTTCGCCTGGGCAGGAAGGGGGTATATGTGCCCAGTAAGCAAGTGGTTAACTGCTGACTTAAAAAAAAAAAAAAAAAATAGGCGGACCTCCACGTTAATTTCTGCATATATTCCTTTTTTTTGTTGTATCTCTACTCCCTTGTTGACCTGTCTCTATGTAATTTTGTACCCTCTTTCCGCCATTATTTCTATACCCCAGGGTGGTGCTTTGCCACCCACAGATAATTACACCTCTGATTACAGGCTTTGAGACTTGCCTGGCTCTGGAACAAGCATCCAATGCTTCGGGGCGGATGTATGTGTCCTCCTGATGGACTTTAGGAACATCAGGTTTAGCTGATACAGTCTCATGTCAGGACAATCCCAGCCACTGTTTACACAGTCCAATGCCTCCAGGGAAGATGTTATCCATCACGCTGTAGTTGATTGAACCCTATGAAGAATGTACATTTTCTGGTTTGGTAGTATCTATGAGCATTGCATGCTGTTTGGTCCTCTTGCAGAATTTTATTTTTTTCAAAATGATCAGCTTATACTCCTATCTCTTGAGGGCCCATTCACACGCTTCTACATCATTATAACACTTGGGTTACTGCCAGTGGCGGCTGGTGCTCAAAATGTTTTGGGGCGCGCAAACAGATGAAAAAAAAAAACAATTGCAGCCTCACTGTGCCCATCAAACGCAGCCACTGGGCCCATCAAAAGCAGCCACTGGGCCCATCAAACGCAGCCACTGGGCCAATCAAACGCAGCCACTGGGCCAATCAAACGCAGCCACTGGGCCCATCAAACGCAGCCACTGTGCCATGCCATCAAACGCAGCCACTGTGCCCATCAATTGTCGACACTGTGCCAATTGTCGCCACTGTGCCCTGTAATTGTCGCCACTGTGCCCTGTAATTGTCGCCACTGTGCCCTGTAATTGTCGCCACTGTGCCCTGTAATTGTCGCCACTGTGCCCTGTAATTGTCGCCACTGTGCCCTGTAAAATGCTGCCCCCCCCAGCCCGGCACTTACCTTTCTGGGGTCGGCCAGCCTCCTTCCACGGTCCCTCGATGTCTTCTCCCGCCCTCAGGTTACCGGTAACCAAAACCGGTGAACCTGATTGGCTAAGACCCCTTGTGCGTCCCTTGGATAAGTATTTGGAAGCCGATTACAGCCTGAGTGCTGTAATCAGAAAGCATATCAGAGCCACTGGCTCTGATAGGCACTTTCACAGCCAATAAGCTGCCGTTATTCAGATGCCGGCGCTCACCAGGGGGCCGGCCATCTGAATAGTCGGCGGCAGCGGCAATACATAGAATCTATGCATTGTATCAGTGGCGGTGCGGAAGCAAGAGGGGGCGGCGCTCCGGCACCCTCTATGGACGCACCGCCACTGGGTACTGCAATGCGTAGTAATGCATGTGAGATGCATTGCGGTACCATTTATTTAGAATGGTACCCTAACCAGTGGAGAATGGTGCTTAGTATTTTGGGGGGACGTTAAACAAATCTCCCTCCCAGGTTTTTTTTTTTTTTTGTTTAAACATTAAATAAAAATCCCAGGGGTGATCAAATGCCACCAAAAAAAAAGGTTAATTTGTGTGAAAAAAAACTAGGTTACGTTCCCCTATATAGATCTTTATATCACTAGAGGGATCACCAGCAGGAGGAAGGAGGTCCTAATTCCTCTATATAGATCTTTATATCACTAGAGGGGTCACCAGTAGGAGGAAGGAGGTCCTAATTCCTCTATATAGATCTTTATATCACTAGAGGGGTCACCAGTAGGGAACACCCCTCGATTCAGTTTACAGCAGAACATGCGAACAGGCAAAAAAATTGTTTAAACACACGAACACAGTTAAAGCTTCCAAGCATGCGTCGACTTGATTCTGAGCATGCGTGGATTTTTAACCTCGTGTGTACTAACGATCGGTTTTGACCTATCGGTTAGCCGTTCATCGGTTCAATTTTAAAGCCCTCTGTTTTTGGACCAAAGGATAATAGACCGATGGGGCCAACACACGATCGGTTTGGACCGATGAAAACTAACTTCAGGCCATTTTCATCGATTTGAACCGATCGTGTGTACGCGGCTTTAGAAAGCATTATTTTACTGAAAGTGCAGTTGATGAGTGGAATAAACTTCCATCAGAGGTAGCGAGACAGTCAACAGTAAATGGCCTCAAACATGCTTGATCTAAACATAGTTCACCAAAAATATATATAAATAAATAAATCCCCCCTGCTAACCCCGTCACTCTTCAAGATGCATTGTGCTCATTGTGCATTACACCACCCTTTTTGACAATAACCCCTATTCATTCAATTCCAAATTCCCCAGACCCCCCCCCCCCCCCTGGAAAAAAAAAATGTATGAGGCTTCTATGAGCCATACTACCATCTTATCTACCTAAAGTGAATATATACCTCTTATTACCTATACTACATTGCCTATTCGGCGACCAGCTAGCAATTTGGGGTGTTCTCAGCAAATTCGAAAAGCCGCAGAACACCCTGTTAAAGTCTATGGGAGAAATCTAAAGTGCTAATTTTAAATGCTTATATGTAAGTTATTGTCATAAAAAGTGCTGGGGACCTAGGTCCTGCCCCAGGGGACATGTATCAATGAAAAAAA
The DNA here is from genome assembly GCA_029574335.1 of Rana kukunoris. NCBI lineage: Eukaryota > Metazoa > Chordata > Amphibia > Anura > Ranidae > Rana > Rana kukunoris. Next base: position 6,954 of record JAJQKJ010002259.1, read on the forward strand.
AGGCTTTTAAAAAAGTTAGGTTTTTTTCGGGAGCAGTGTTTTTAATAATGCTTAAAGTGAAACAATAAAAGTGATATATTCCTTTAAATTTCATACCTGGTGGGGTGTAAAGTATGCCTGTGAAGTAGCGCATGTTTCCCCTGCTTAAAACTGTCCCTGCACAAAGTGTCATTTCTGAAAGATAAAAAGTCATTTCAAATCACTACTCCTGAAAAAAAATTGCTGTTTTTTAAAACTTTTTTTTTATTGATACAGGACCCGGGTCCCCAAACACTTTTTAGGACAATAACTTGCATATTAGCACTTTAGATTTCAAACATTCGAGTCCCATAGACTTTAATGGGCTTCTAAAGTTCACACAAACTTTTGGTCTGTTCGCAGGTTCTGGTGCGAACCGAACGGGATGTGGGAGGGGGGGTTTCGGCTCATCCCTACCCCCTATCTATATACCTCCCCATAGGAAACAATATCAAATTCCACCATTCAAGGATCACATGTTTTATTCTATGCACAATGCACTTTTTTTTTTTTGCTTGGGGAGGGGGAGATTTTTTAAGTTGGTGAGGATTCTTCCAATTGATAAATGTGATATGATGTGTTTTTTAATGGATATGATAAATACTAATACAAATGTAATAATAACTAACAACAAAAAAAAAAAACAATAACAAAAAAAAAAATATTAATAATAAAATGGGCAGATGGACTGTTCAGTCTTCTTCTGCCGTCACTTTTCTATGTTTCTAAATACTAAGGTTTTCAGACAATGTTGCAATGTCACCATGCCTGTAAGCAACTGTGCTCCCAGGTCAAAGGACAGAAAAAGGACTAACTATTGGCAGATTTTATTTTTTGCACATTATTTGTTAATAAAGTAAAAATCATTCCAAATAACAAATTCGACAAACTCTCAAATTTCTCACATGTTTATCAGGTTCAGTAGAAAGATTACTATGTAACGTCTTCATCATTTTGTGTTGCTTTCCAAAATTGTTACGTTACACTCTCAATAAAGTTCACACCACTTTTTCTTTCTTTTGTGTTAAAAACAAAACCTTTTTCGAAGTGTAAGTGTCGGAGGAAGCCGTTGTTTATGGTTCTTTACCCAAAATCTCGATGACGTGTGATTTAGGAAGTTTCCTTTCTTATTTGCTAATGGTTTTCCTTTCAACGATTCGCTTTGATCAGTGTTGTTTGAAGTGGAAACACCCTGGTGGTTTAGTTTTGAGTTTTTTGGTAAAAACAACATTCATTAATTTCTATACATACATCCTTTTTCAGTTGAATTTGGCCATTTTGAAACTTCTGTTTCATTTCATGCAGATCGAACCTAAAAGATACAGAGGGGAAAAAAAAAATTCAATGTTACCGTATATACTCGAGTATAAGCCAGCCTGAATATAAGCCGAGGCAGAAAATTTTACCACAAAAAATGGGAAAACGTATTGACTCGAGTATAAGCCTAGGGCAGGGGTCGCCGACCAGTGGCCCGCAGAGCCCTCTGATGTGAACCGCGACCGCATTCTTTGGAATGGAGCGTTGGCAAGCCCAGATCGCAGGTTGCCGACCTGCCATAGCATCAGTGTGGTGAATGAAGCTGGTGATAGAGGAATAAAGCAGCTGCGGAGCAGAGCCCCATAAGCCGATGCTTCCTCTACAGCGCTGGCTTTTGCCACCGGTGGAGTCTATGGCAAAGTTCAGCTAATCCGCAGGATAGACACAGGTGCACTATGCTGCACCCGCAGTGTGGGTAAACCGCAGCACATCAGTGTGAAAGCAGCCTTGGGCCCTTTTCACACGATCTATAGAGTGACAGATGTCCGTTTATGCCTGCCTACCTCCAATCTGAAAAACAGAAGAGAATTCAGCCCCTTTCATCTGAACGGATAGGATGGCCTATAGAGCAGCCATGCCCTGTCATCCGCCCGCTCTGCTTATTGTGGCCCTCAACTGGTTACCAAGTTGCTTAAGTGGCCCTCGCCCTTCAAAAGGTTGGGCACCCCTGGCCTAGGGTGTTTATCTGCATGCCTCGCTGTGTCCATGTCTCGCTGTGTCCATGCCTCGCTGTGTCCATGCCTCGCTGTGTCCATGCCTCGCTGTGTCCATGCCTCGCTGTGTCCATGCCTCGCTGTGTCCATGCCTAGACTGACGTTTAACATGAGAGTCTATGGAAGGGATGCCCGGATTTGAAAAATCACTGCCCCCCAGCCGTAGGTCCCCCAGACAACAAACTTTGCACACTTGTAGAGGAGAAATGGGCTACATGTGTGCCAAGGTCCAGGTCCAGGGAACCTATGACCGTTCGGTACCGTGTCCCCAAAATCACCAGAGATATTACCATTTAACATGGGAGTCTATGGAAGGGGTTCCCGGCTTTGAAAAATCGGTGCTCCCCGGCCGTAACTCCCCCGGACAACAAACTTTGCACACTTGTAGAGTTAGAGTGGGGCTACATGTGGACCTATAGCCGGCCAGTACCAGATCCCCAAAGTCCGGGATATCAGGGCAAAAATGTGACTCAAGTATAAGCCGAGGGGGGCATTTTCAGCACTTTTTTTTTCTAAAAAACTCAAGTTTACTTTTATTTGAAAAAAAAATTGGTTCACAATACAACAAAAATAATTTACCTAAATCGAATGTAAAACATGGTTTACTAAAAGTACCAAAACATGGCAGACATTTTTATTTACTACGCCCTAGACGCCCTCAGACGAAGTCAGGAAATGACGAAATGTGTCAGGCGTGACTCTCAGACAACCGACCTGGAAGCAAAATAAAGCATGTAGACATGGATGGATGGGGGGAGTTTGCTTTGAATATTAGAGATTTAAAGTGGTTGTAAACCCGGAATAAAAAAAATAAAAAAAAACACCTGCAAGACAAAGCCATAATGAGCTAGTATTACTAGCATACTAGCTCATTATGCATTACTTTCCTTAGATCGAAGCTCCCGAAGCCGTCCTCGTCTCCCTCTCCCGCTGCAAACATCTCTCTACAGATACCCGGGAGGTTACTTCCGGGTATCGCCGCTCTGGCACTGTGATTGGCCGGAGCGGCAAAGACGTCACTCCGAGCATGCGTGCGGGAGCCGTCAAACTCTGTATTTCTGTTTTTTTCAAAGGGGATTCTCACTGTACCCTATGGTTAGGGTTAGGGTTGAGAGTTAGGGTTAGGGGTTAGGGTAAGTGTTAGGGTTGAGAGGGTTAGGGTTAAGGGTTATGGTTAGGGTTTCCCATTGAAGAAGAAGGCTAGGAATTAGAACAAGGACCTCCCCCAGAGGTCAAAGGTCAGAAGGCGGGAGCCGTCAAATTTGGCATTAGCGTTTTTTTTAAAAGGGGATTCTCACTAAACCCTATGGTTAGGGTTGAGAGTTAGGGTTAGGGGTTAGAGGTTAGGGTGAGTGTTAGGGTTGAGAGGGTTAGGGTTTAGTTTTGGGGTTAGGGGTTAGAGTAAGGGTTTTCCATTGAAGAATAAGGCTAGGAATTAGAACAGGGACCTCCCCCAGAGGTCAAAGGTCAGAAGGTGGGTTCCCAAAGGTCATATAGGTGTGGCTGACCCACCCCCACCAAAGTGTACCACCTACCCCAACTAAGTCAGGGAATGAACAAGTCGGGGAAAGCGTATTGGCAAATATCTCCTAAACCATGTAGATTTAGGAGATACTGCAAACACCTACAGGTAAGCCATAATCTAGGCTTACCTGTAGGTGTAACTTCCTGTGGGGGATTTACAACCACTTTAAAATGGTCTTTAATATTGGAACCTATAATTGTGTAAAACAATTTTTGGGAAGCTATCAGTAGTTGACCGCGTGGCCTAATGGATAAGGCGTCTGACTTCGAATCAGAAGATTGAGGGTTCGAGTCCCTTCGTGGTCGTTTTTATGCACCTCTGCTATATTAGATGAATTCCACGGAAAGTTGTTGCACATTTTAATATAATGCAAGTTAAAATGATATTACAGTTAGATTACAAATAATAAAAAAAATACATGCTATACTCATCTTCCCTGTGTAGTGGTATTGCACAGAGCAGCCCTGATCCTCCTCTACTCGGGTCCCCCACTTGTGCTCCTGGCTTCACCCTCCTGCCAAGTGCCTCCAGAGAAAACAGCTTGCTGTTGGGGCTCCTTTGCCCCCTCTCTCTTCTCATTGGTTCACTGGCTGTTTCAGCCAATGAGAAGGGAGAGTCCCCAGAGAGCCACGACTCTGGACCAATAATCATCCATTTTTTTTTATTTTTTTGCATGCCAGTCTCATATGGAAAATGAAGAGGTTAATCAACTTACGAAAATTCTTGAACAACAGAATACAACTTTAGTAGTCATGTAATGAGTTGAATTGTTCTGTAATATTTTCTTTAGTTTCCAAGCATGTGTAGTCTTCGGATGAAAAAAATAAATATACGAAAATCAGACTTTATGTATGATAAAAAAAAATCCAGCCTGAACCTTCAGGTTTTGTCATCCAAAAGTCGGAATCAGCTGTCAAAAGCACAGATAATAATAATAAAAATAATGATAATAAATAAATAATAATAATAAAAATAATAATAATAATAATAAGATCAGATAATTGACCGATCGTTTGTCATACGAAATTTTCCTTCCTACCTACTAAACCGCTTGCCGACCGCCCACTGTAGTTTTACGGCGGCAGGTCGGCTCGGCTGCGCAAAATCAAGTAATATAACGTGATTTGCATTGCGGCCACTAGGGGTGCGCCCCTGGTGATGATGCGAGTGCCCAGTGGGTGCGTTTACCGACCGGGCACCCGCGATCGATCATTACAGAGCGAGAACCGGAAGCTGTGTGTGTTAACACACAGCTCCCGGTTCTTTCAGGGGGAGAAATGACTGATCGCATGTTCATACAATGTATGAACAGCGATCTGTCATTTCCCCTAGTCAGTCCCACCCCCCCTTAAGTTAGAACACACTCAGGGAACATACTTAACCCCTTCCTCGCCCCCTTCCCTGCCAGTGACATTTTTATAGTAATCAATGCATATTTATAGCACTGGTCACTATAAAAATGCCAATGGTCCCAAAAATATGTCAAAAGTGTCCGAAGTGTCCGCCATAATGTCGCAGAACCGATACAAATCGCAGATCGCTGCCATTACTAGTAAAAAAAAATAAGTATTAATAAAAATGCAATTAAACAATCCCCTATTTTGTAAATGCTATAAATTTTGCGCAAACCAATCTTTAAACGCTTATTTACCAAAAATATGTAGAAGAATACGTATCGGCCTAAACTGAGGAAAAAAATCTTTTTATATATTTTTGGGGGATATTTATTATAGCAAAAAGTAAAAAATATTATTTTGTTTTCAAAATTGTCGCTCTATTTTTGTTTATAGCGCAAAAACTAAAAACCGCAGGAGGTGATCAAATACCACCAAAAGAAAGCTCTATTTGTGGGGAAAAAAGGACGCCAGTTTTGTTTGGGAGCCATGTCGCACGACCGCGCAATTGTCAGTTAAAGCGACGCAGTGCCCAATCCCAAAAAGTGCTCTGGTCGTTGACCAGCAAAATAGTCCGGGGCTGAAGTGGTTAACGTGCGTACGTAACTTCATGCACATCGCTGGATTGTGATGGGGATCAGGTAAGTGTTCGGGGGGGGGGGGGGGGGCGCTGCACGTCGAAGGCTTTTTACCTTCATGCATAGATGCATGAAGGTAAAAAATCTTGAGCCTATAGAACCACTATAAGAAAAATATGTTGTCAGAAGTGGGATTTGAACCCACGCCTCCATTCGGAGACCAGAACACCCAACTGTTTGGAAGAGAGCAACTCTTGAGTCTGGCGCCTTAGACCGCTCGGCCATCCTGACATCCATTGTGAGATCCTAATATCAACCAGTAAGTGTAATCAGGTAGTGTGCACTATTCTCGGGGGGGACGTCCAGCAACAGGACTACATGCCCCATAGTTCTTTGCACCCAACTCTGCTTTTTTATAGAACTTCAGCTGGTCCCTCCCCCTCCTCCTAATCATTCATAATTCCATACCTGTAAGGGTGGCTGCTTAGGTGGAACTGGTAGGGGCATACATATTATGCAAACACTTGCTGCAAAGACAACTGGGACAGCAATAATAGATGTACATAAGGTATGGCTCTGGGTATGCAAGATGAAGTTCTTTGAAGAGTTGATGTTATAAATACATTATCAAGCCAACATTGCCATATAGACTGGAATTTCCTGGGGTGAACGTCTATGCTGATAGGTAGTCTTTTCCCTAATGAGAATGTATTTATCCTGCTCAATCTATTGTGTACAGCAAGGGTACCCAACCAGTGGCCTTTTTAAGACCCGGACCTTTAGACAGCTAAAGGACCCGGCCAGGTTTTGAGATTCGGCACTGCGTCGCTTTAACTGACAATTGCGCGGTCGTGCGACGTGGCTCCCAAACAAAATCGGTGTCCTTTTTTTCCCACAAATAGAGCTTTCTTTTGGTAAAATTTGATCACCTCTGCGTTTTTAATTTTTTGCGCTATAAACAAAAATAGAGCGACAATTGTGAAAAAAATGAATTTTTTTTTACTTTTTGCTATAATAAATATCCCCCAAAAAGATATAAAAAGATTTTTTTTCCCTCAGTTTAGGCCGATACGTATTCTTCTACGTATTTTTGGTAAAAAAAAATATTGCAATAAGCGTTTGATTGGTTTGCGCAAAAGTTATAGCGTTTACAAAATAGGGGATAGTTTTATGGCATTTTTATTACTAATTTTTTTTACTAGTCATGGCGGCGATCAGCGATTTTTTTCGATACTGCGACATTATGGCGGACACTTCAGACAATTTTGACACATTTTTGGGACCATTGTCATTTTCTCAGCAAAAAATGCATTTAAATTGGATTTTTTTTTGTGAAAATGACATTTGCAGTTTGGGCGTTAACCACAGGGGGCGCTGATGGGGTTATGTGTTCCCTACTGTGTGTTTACAACTGTAGGGGGGTGTGGCTGTAGGTGTGACGTCATCGATTGTGTCTCCCTATAAAAGGAATCACGCGATCGATGACGCCGCCACAGTGAAGAACAGGGAAGCCGTGTTTACACACGGCTCTCCCCGTTCTTCAGCTTTGGGGAGCGATGGCTGGACTCCAGCGGCGATTGGGTCCGCGAGTCCCGCGGTCCCGGTCCCGGAGCGCCGGACCGGGTCGCGAGCGCGCACCCTCGACCCACGGCTGGGTACTAGTACAGGATGTACATGTTCCCAGCCGTGCCATTCTACCGAAGTAAATGTGCAGGAGGCGGTCCTTAAGTGGTTAATGTGAGATTTGTGTTGTGGAAGTTTAAACATTTTTATCTATGATATGATATTTTGTTTTATTTTCTAGTCTTCAACGAAAAATTACAGGTAGAATATGTCTGTACTCAATATTTCTAACATACAACAATATGAGGATTTATGTTTTCTTATTGTACAGCATCACATACAATACCTGTTAGTCAATCAGGATTCCTTTATGTAGAAGTCTTGGGTTTGCCTTTAAATAACTAACAGAAGTAGCATAAAACACGACCACGAAGGGACTCGAACCCTCAATCTTCTGATTCGAAGTCAGACGCCTTATCCATTAGGCCACGCGGTCTACCCTTTCCCCAAGCTTACAAGAAATGGACACAATGATATACCCGATTGTGAAAATCCATCAAAATTTTGCTTCTATTTTGAGAAACACAATTTTTACGTATATAGAAAAAATAAATTTGTGGGGCACAATCAGTTTGAGCAAGCAACCTAGTCTAAAAATAAAAGTTGAAATAAACATCAATCAGTATAAGTCCATATGGTAACAAAATACTCCGGACAGTCCAGTTTCAGCAGTTAGATAGATGTGGGAACTTAGCGGCAGCACCTGAAGCAGAAGGAAGCCTCTAGAAGAGCCAAAAAAATACAAGAGAGAGATGCGCCAAACTAAGTGCAGTATGTCGTTTTTAATCAGTAGTAAATTGGTACAATAAAGTAACTACTCACAAACATGGAGTAATATAGGCATTGGTGTGGCTATGAGGCCGGGGTCATCATAAGAGGTTCCTCCGGAAAAGGTTTCTTCGTCCCAGGCTTGTGAGCCGCAAGTGTGGTATAGTGGACACAGGAAACCAGGAAGAGCCGTCTGATGTGGCGTGCGTTCCACCGTGGAGCGCGGCGTATCGTCGTCGCCCCGGAAGTGACGCGAGGGACCCGGCCAGCCAATCGGATTACGCGTTTCACAGCGTCAGCTGTTTCGTCCGATCCATTGGATCCGACGAAACAGCTGACGCTGTGAAACGCGTAATCCGATTGGCTGGCCGGGTCCCTCGCGTCACTTCCGGGGCGACGACGATACGCCGCGCTCCACGGTGGAACGCACGCCACATCAGACGGCTCTTCCTGGTTTCCTGTGTCCATTGGATCTGACGAAACAGCTGACGCTGTTAAAACGCGTAATCCGATTGGCTGGCCGGGTCCCTCGCGTCACTTCCGGGGCGACGACGATACGCCGCGCTCCACGGTGGAACGCACGCCACATCAGACGGCTCTTCCTGGTTTCCTGTGTCCATTGGATCTGACGAAACAGCTGACGCTGTGAAACGCGTAATCTGATTGGCTGGCCGGGTCCCTCGCGTCACTTCCGGGGCGACGACGATACGCCGCGCTCCACGGTGGAACGCACGCCACATCAGACGGCTCTTCCTGGTTTCCTGTGTCCATTGGATCTGACGAAACAGCTGACGCTGTGAAACGCGTAATCCGATTGGCTGGCCGGGTCCCTCGCGTCACTTCCGGGGCGACGACGATACGCCGCGCTCCACGGTGGAACGCACGCCACATCAGACGGCTCTTCCTGGTTTCCTGTGTCCACTATACCACACTTGCGGCTCACAAGCCTGGGACGAAGAAACCTTTTCCGGAGGAACCTCTTATGATGACCCCGGCCTCATAGCCACACCAATGCCTATATTACTCCATGTTTGTGAGTAGTTACTTTATTGTACCAATTTACTACTGATTAAAAACGACATGCTGCACTTAGTTTGGCGCATCTCTCTCTTGTATTTTTTTGACAATTTTTACGTAGAATTTGTTCAATGCTTATCACATAATAATAATTATCACGAAAATTCATTACAGAACCCATCCAATGTTTTTCTTCTAAATAACACACCCTACCAATCAAATCCCAACTCAACCAAGAACCTCTTTGTAAAGTATTTTCCCCTTTAGCTTCATGTTGCTATTAACATATTGTCAGGCTATTTAGCCAAATTTTGCCCCAAAGCTTAGATTTGCCTTCTTAAATGTCCTTAAAGCGGAGTTCCACCCAAAAATGGAACTTCCGCTTATCCCACTCCTCACCCCCTTACATGCCACATTTGTATTTTTTTTTGGGGGGAGGGGAGTGGGGGCTTCAGGAGGAGTGGGACTTCCTGTCCCACTTCCTCCTTCCGCCGAGGGGCTGGTTAGGCGATTAACCTTAACCGCCTACAGCAGCCCCTCCCTGTAGGCGATCGCCTGGGACACATGACAGGTGCCATGCGATCGCCTGTCCAATCAGGGCGAGCAGCCCCGCTCGAGCATGCGCAGTGCCGCTCTCGCATGCGCAGTGGGTGCCCGGCGGTGAAGCCGAAGGCTGTCACAGCCGGGTGCCCACACTTACGATGAGGACGCCGGCCGGGGAGGGGGGGAGAGGAGCAGGAGTCCCGGCCGGCACGTCGCTGGAACGCTGGAGCAGGTAAGTGATTGTTTATTAAAAGCCAGCAGCTACACTTTTTGTAGCTGCTGACTTTTAATAAACATAAAACAAGGCTGGAACACCCCTTTAAATGTCCATCTCCATCTATAGAGCCTAGAGCTGCTTCCCACTTCCTTCTACTTGGTAATGAAGCCGAATTCCTGATTTTCCACCAGTACATGTGAGTAAATTCTCCCGTTTTATCAGTTTCTGACATGAGAGATTCCAAAAAACAGGATTCAGCCAGACGGAAAACAGAATTCCCAGCCTGCGTTTGTACAGTGAGCCGTAGTTGTGAGTTTGTAAGTTCTGGTAAGTTCTGATAAAAGTAGTGGCGGCTGTTGCTCAAATTTTTTTTGGGGGGGCACAAACAAACTGAAAAATTCTGGAGAACAAACCCCATCAATTGCAGCCACTGTTCCCATCAAACGCTGCCACTGTGCGCAACAAACATTGCCACTGTGCCATCAAACGCTGCCACTGTGCCCATCAAGCGCTGCCACTGTGCCCACACGAGTTTGACTCGAATACGAAGCTCATCCCTAGTGACCAGTTACTGATAGTGGGAGTTTACATCAATTAGCGCATTTACCTTTACATTTTTCTAGGATAGGTTTAAGATTTAACGAAAGATAATCTTGTGGACTGGACACCAAGATATCGAAAGGAGGATACCACAGATATCTGGGAGGCTCCAGCTGGCAGACAAGCTGTCAGAAACCATGAATCAGACTGAGACAGAAGTACAGCTAAATCACACTTGTTTAATAATACTAATGAAAAGGTAAACAAATAAAAGAGTAAGCATAGTCGAAAGATAGCCAGAGTTTAGGAACCGGATCGGATAGTCAGCCAATCCAAAGGTAAACTTAGTAGAACAGCAAGCAGAATCTGTAGCCAGATGGAACGTCAGCCAAGCAAGTCTTCAACAAGAACACAGGCGATGGTCTCTGTGATGTTGACCAAGGTGAAGGCAGAGAGCAAATGAACTGGAAGGCTTTAAGTAGGCAGAGCTGATGAGCAGGATCATCAACAGGTGAGTCACTGTGGAGAGATAGGAGCTGGCAATTAGCCGACAGCTGAGTGGCCAGCTCAGAGAAGAAAGGGCTGAGCCTAGCCCTGACACAGAGAGAGAGGATCCATTGGAAGGAGGATTGATTTGTGCCAATTTATGGAAAATACAGAGTAGGATCGATATTCCGCCAGTGAGCCAACAGTGTCCCCTTGATACAATAAAGCATCATCAACGTACAATAAAATTGTATCCTTCCGTGATACTCTCTTAAAGTCTATTATATCCGTGATGGCCCTAATCATTGCCACCAAGGGTTCCAGTGCCAGAGCAGAAAGCAGGGGGACAATGGGCACCCTACCTAGTGCCCCAGCCCAGAGAGAAACTTTATCTAGGCTATAAACCGGTTCCCATGGTGAATTTATGCCCATAGATAATCCCATTCAATAAATACATTACAATGCAATTTTAGAAACTTACATTGTCAGAAGTGGGATTTTAACCCATGCCTCCATTCAGAGGCCAGCAGACCCAACTGTTGGGAAGAGGACAATTCTTAAGTCTGGTGCCTTAAACCTGTAATAGACTTTCCCTGGCTCAATTTCAGGATACATGTACTATTCTGCCGCTGAGCCAAATTCATGATGATGTCAACATGCAGGTAGGAGGAAATAGTTCACGCTGCAGTCTCCATCATCTCCAACAGAAAAGGGTGGAAGTTTATTCAAATCACAGCTTTTATAGCCAAAGTGACATAAGCAAGCATCATCACAGGGTGCATCTGATTGGCTCATCCATATGGCATTCTCTCGTTACATCTCTTCCTTGCTATGAGGCCAACACAGCTCAGCTCATGGGGGCCATTTTCCCTTTGGTCGATGGGAGGGGCAGAAAGGAGGGGGGTTGAAAGACATATGTTTCTCCTCTTCGCCCCAGGAGGAGTAACTCTATCATGACTTTCATTCAAGGAAAATAATACTAATGTAATATAATACTGAAATACACGTATATATATGTGCACATGTATGTGTATACATATATATATATACATACATACACATTATATATATATATATATATATATATATATATATATATATATATATATATATATACACACACACACACACACTTACACATTGCAACAAGAAAGAAATAAAAATAATAAAGAAGAACGATATTTGAGTGGTTAGAACAGAGAGAAAATAAACACAAAATAATCATTTTATCAACTCCATCACAAACCACTCAGCCATCCTAACAACTGGTAGAGTGTGATGAGGCTGTGTGTCCTTAACCAGTAAGTGTAATCGGGTATAGTGATGAGCGGAATACGCCATATTCGATTTCGCGATATTTCACGAATATATAGAAGAATATTCGCGAAATATTCGTTAATATCGAATATTCGCGATATTTTAAAAAAAAATTTTTTGCAGAAATTCGCTAATGCGAAATTTCGCTAATGCGAATGCAAAATTGATTGCAAAATTCTCATCAAATCGCGAAAACGGAGATCATTTTCTGGATTACTAAACTAATATGCACTAAACACTAACTCTACTTACACAAACTTATATGACTAAACTAAAGCCAATTTTTTTTTTTATACACAAAACACAGAAGGGCAGAGAAAGTATTCGCGAATATTCGTAATACGAATATTCGCATTGCGAATATTCGGCAACATAAAAGGATCGCCTCAGCTACTCGGCCCAGGGTCTCTAATCATACCAGCAATGCTTTTAGACGTCGATGGAGATCACTAGGATGTGATCTGTTTTAAAAATAAATTTGAAAAAATACGAATATTCGCAATAGCGAATATTCACAGCGATATTCGATTTATTCGCGAATACTCGAATATGCAATATTCGTAACGAATATTCGCAATGCGAATATTCATGAGCAACACTAATCAGGTAGTGCGGACAATGGTGACCTTCTGTATCAGGACTACATGCCCCATAGGTGGATGTTCTTTTACGCCAAACCCCACTTTTATAGAACTTCAGCTAATCCCCTCCTTCTAAACCTTCATGGTTCCAGCCGGGAGCATGTCTGTAAGGGTGGCTGCTTAGGTGGAACTGAAAGGGGCATACTTGTTATGCAAACACAGGCTGCAAAGACAAATGGGGCAGCAACAATAGAAGTAAATGAGGTATGGCGCTACATATACAAGATAAATTCTTTGAAGAATTGATTTGATAAATACATTACAATACAACTTGAAAAAAAAGTACACTGTCAGAAGTGGGATTTGAACCCACGCCTCCATTCGGAGACCAGAACACCCAAATGCTTGGAAGAAGACAACTCTTGAGTCTGGCGCCTTAGACCGCTCGGCCATCCTGACAACTGTTTACTATAACTTCTGATGATTCTGATGATTTGTACCTAGAACTATTAAGCAATATGTTTGATGTTTATCACATAATAATACTTATTACAACAACAATTCATCACAGAACCCATCCAATGTTTTTCTTCAGAAGAACCCAACCTACCAATCCAAACCCAACTCAGCCAAGAACCTCTTTAGGCTGTTCCCCATTACCAATTCACATAGGGGGAGGTACCATTTGTTAAAGGGGTCTTCCAGATTCTGATAAGCCCTCTGCCGCAGACCCCCACAAGCCCCGGGCAAGGGTTGTGGGGATGAGGCCCTTGTCCCCATCAACATGGGGACATGGTGCTTTGAGGGGTCACAGACGGTTACGGTTCAGGAGGGGGGCGCTCTCTCGTCCCCCCTCTTTTCCTGTGGCCGGCCAGGTTGCGCGCTCGGATAAGGGTCTGGTGTGGATTTTTGGGGGGAAATCCACGCCATTTTTTTTTAAATTGGGGTGGAGTTCCCCTTAAAATCCACACCAGACCTGAAGGGTCTGGAATGGATATTTTGGGGGGAACCCCACATCATTTTTTTTTAATCTGATGCGGGGGTTCCTCTTCATATCCATACCAGACCTGAAGGGCCTGGTAATTGAATTTGGGGGGACCCCCACACTTTTTTTTATTTTTTATGAATTGCCGGGAGCAATAGCCGCGAGTGACTTTTTTTCCTTCAGAAATTACATTTTGTGCAGGGACAGTTCTAAGCACGTGAAACATGCTCTACTTTACAGGCATACTATACACACCCCCTAGGTACCAAATTTAAAGGAGTATTTCACTTTTATTGTTTCACTTTAAGCATTATTAAAATCACTGCTCCTGAAATAACGGCCATTTTTAAAACTTTTTTTGCATTGATACATGTCCCCTGGGGCAGGACCCGGGTCCCCAAACACTTTTTATGACAATAACTTGCATATTAGCCTTTAAAATTATCACTTTAGATTTCTCCCATAGACTTTTACAGGGTGTTCTGCGGCTTTTCGAATTTGCCGCGAACACCCCAAATTGTTTGCTGTTTGCCGAACAGGCAATGTTCGAGTTGAACTAGAAGCTCATCCCTAGTCACATACAGGAATAAAAACCTGATAGAAGTTCTAACCTTTTCGAGTCTATAAAAATCCATATAAAGTGGCTCTTGGTTGAGTGGAGCTTTGACTGGTGGGGCTGTGAAGTGACATTAAATGAGTGAGAAAAGAACTTTGTCAGAAGTGGGGTTATCCGACAACAGCCCGTCATCACACATTTCCCGTCGGATAATCCGGTCGTGTGTACGAGGCTTTAAGAGTATGATGAGGCTGTGTCATTAACCAGTTAGTGTAATTAGGTAGTGTGCACTATTCTCAGGTTATCTCCTGCATTAGGACTACATGTCCCATAGTTCTTTACACCCAACCCAGCTTTTATAGAAATTCAGCTGGTCCCTCCTCCTAAACCTTCATAGTCCCAGCCGGGAAGATGCCTGTAAGGGTGGCTGCTTAGATGGAACTGACAGGGGCATACGTGTTATACAAACACAGGCTGCAAAGACAAATGGGACCTCAACAATAGAAGTACATAAAGGTATGGCGCTACATATACAAGATGAATTCTTTGAAGAGTTGGTGTGATAAATACATTATAATGCAACTTATGGAAATAATATTGTCAGAAATAGGATTTGAATGTCAGGACAAGTCTGATCTTTGGAGGAGAGCAGGCTGTGTTCCCAGCATTGCTAGAGAACTGACCGCGCTGTGCTCTCCTGCCTACTGTGGTCAGTTTTTGATAGAAAAGCAGAGAGACTGGTGGGAACACCAAGGATTTCAAACAAAGGAAGCAATACAAAGAGAACAGTACACTTTCACATACAAGTACATGGTACAGCAGGCACATATCAGGAACATGAAATGTTGGGGTAACAAACACTTTAACTCAATACTTCAATATGGACAGGTGGGATGGGCCCTGGACTACTTTTAGGTTGTTATTGCAGCCTGAAATCTAACCAATGGGGTCACATATAGGAATAAAAACCTGATAGAAGTTCTAAACTTTCCCATGTCTTTAAAAACCCCATATAAAAAGAACATTGTCAGAAGTGGGATTTGAACCCACGCCTCCATTCGGAGACCAGAACACCCAACTGCTTGGAAGAGAGCAACTCTTGAGTCTGGCGCCTTAGACCGCTCGGCCATCCTGACAGCTGTTAGGAGATGTTGAGTCGGTGTGATTAACCAATAAGAGTAATCCGGTAGTGTGCACTATTCTCGGGTGACCTCCTGCATCAGGACTACATGCCCCATAGTTCTTTACACCCAACCCAGCTTTTATAGAACTTGAGCTGGTCCCTCCTCCTAAACCTTCATAGTCCCAGCCTGGAGCATGCATGTAATTGTGGCTGCTTACCTATCAGTGCCCATCAGTGCCACCCATAAGTACCCATCAGTGCAGCCTTTCAGTGCCCATCATTGTTGCCTAAAAGTGCCCATCAGTGCTTCATATCAGTGCCATCTATCATTTCTCTATCAGTGCTGCCTAGCAGTGCCCATCATTGTTGCCTAAAAGTGCCCATCAGTGCTTCATATCAGTGCCATCTATCATTTCTCTATCAGTGCTGCCTAGCAGTGCCCATCAGTGCCACCCATAAGTACCCATCAGTGCAGCCTTTCAGTGCTGGCTATGAGTGCCCAGCAGTGCCACCTATGAGTGGCCATCATTGTCGCCTATCACTGCCCGTCAGTGCCGCCTATAAGTTCCAATCAGTGTCGCCTATCAGTGCCCATCAGTGCTGCCTGTCAATGGATATCAGTGCCTCCTATCATTTCCCTATCAGTGCCCATCAGTGCTGCATATTAGTGCCAATCGGTGCCACCTCATTGGTGCCACCTCATATGTGCCCATCAGTGAAGGAGAAAACGTACTTAATTACAAAAATTCATTATAGACACAAAGAAACTTTTTTTTATTTCTACCTTTTTATTTATTTAAAATAAAAATTGCAGAGGTGATCAAATACCACCATAAGAAAGCTCTATTTGTGGGAACAAAATGATAAAAATTCTGTTTGGGTACAGTGTAGCACGACCGCGCAATTGTCATCTAAAAAGCAACAGCACTGAAAGCTGAAAATTGTCCTGGGCAGGAAGGGAGGAAAGTGCCCGGTATTGAAGTGGTTAACATTGTCTATAACAAAAGCCCCTATAAGTGTGTGAATTTGCTTTGGTGGGCTCACCATGGCAGACCGTGTGGCCTAATGGATAAGGCGTCTGACTTCGGATCAGAAGATTGAGGGTTCGAGTCCCTTCATGGTCGTGTTTTTGCACCTCTGCCGCATTAGAGGAATTCCATGGAGAGTTGTTGCACATTTTAACCACTTGAAGACCAAACCTATTTCTGACATTTGTTGCTTACAAGTTAAAATCAGTATTTGTTGCTAGAAAATTACTTAGAACCCCCAAACATTATACATTTTTTTTTTAAGCAGAGACCCTAGAGAATAAAATGGCGGTCGTTGCAATATTTTATGTCAAACAGTATTTGCGCAGCGGTCTTTCAAGCACAATTGTTTGGAAAACAAAACGTAAATAGATACCAAACATGTCAGGGTTTGAAATTGCGCGCACACTCGCGGTATGGCAACAAACTACGGTACTTAAAAATCTCCATAGGCGACGCTTTAAAATATTTTACCGGTTACCTGTTTAGAGTTACGGAGGAGGTCTAGCACTAGAATTATTGCTCTCACCGTAACGATCGTGGCGATACCTCAAATGTGTGGTTTGAACTCTGTTTACATTTGCGGGTGCGACTTACGTATGCGTTTTACTTTGGTCACACCATAAGCCCACTACTTCGTCAAAGTACCCCATTATCAGTGGGTCCTACACCTACCTGCTTCTCAACCATCGGAGAAATACTCCTCTTTACTTTGGCGTAAGAGCGCGGAGGGATGGGGCGTTTTAACTGATTACCAGTGCCCACCACTATGCAAACACAGGCTACAAGGACAAATGGGACCTCAACAATTGAAGTACAGAAAGGATGGCTCTAGACCAGTGATGGCAAAATCTTGGCACCCCAGATGTTTTGGAACTACATTTCCCATGATGCTCATGCACTCTGGGGAAGAGGAAAACTCTTGAGCCTGGCTCTTTAGACCACTCGGCCATCCTGGTGGAGATGTTGGGAAGAGGACAACTCTTGAGCTTGGCACCTTAGAACACTCGGCCATCTTGGTGGAAATGATTGGAAGAGGACAACTCTTGAGCCTGGCACCTTAGACTGCTCGGCCATCCTGGTGGAGATGTTGGGAACAACTCTTGAGGACAGACACTCTTGGTGGAGATGTTGGGAAGAGGAACAACTCTTGAGCCTGGCACCTTAGACTCAGCTCGGCCAACTCTTGAGCTGGCACCTTAGGATCCTGGTGGAGATGTTGGGAAGAGAACAACTCTTGAGCAACTCTCCTGGTGGAGACTGCTTTCTTTCTGTCTTTCGTTCATGTCTTCAATTATGGGATTGTGAGAGTGTCACGTAGATCTGAAACCAATCCCACTATTTTCCCTTTTTTATATATATCCTACTTGGTATTTTCTCAGTTGACTTAGGAAATAATACAAAATATCACTTTGGATAAATCTGTCAAAGTTTTACTATACATATAATAGCTTAATATAAATGCTGGGTCAAAATCGCATATTGAAATCAAACAGTAATGTTTTTTCTTTAAAATAAGGCAACACAACTGTTGCACTGCACTGAAACGCATGGCAATGCTTTAGGAGGAGCCCCATCATTGGTATTAGTGGGAAGTAGTGTCCCATTATTGGTATCGGTGGGAGGAATAGTGTCCCATCATTGGTATTAGTGGGAAGAATAGTGTCCCATCATTGGTATTGGTGGGAGGAATAGTGTCCCATCATTGGTATGGGAGGAATAGTGTCCCATCATTGGTATTAGTGGGAGGAATAGTGTCCCATCATTGGTATTAGTGGGAGGAATAGTGTCCCATCATTGGTATTGTGGGAGGAATAGTGTCCCATCATTGGTATTAGTGAAATAGTGTCCCATCATTGGTATTGGGGAGGAATAGGATCATTGGTATTAGTGGGAAGAATAGTGTCCCATCATTGGTATTAGTGGGAGGAATAGTGTCCCATCATTGGTATTAGTCTGAGGAAGAATAGTGTCCCATCATTGGTATTAGTGAGAGGAATAGTGTCCCATCATTGGTATTAGTTGGGAGGAATAGTGTCCCATCATTGGTATTAGTGAGAGAATAGTGTCCCATCATTGGTATCAGTGGGAGAAATAGTGTCCCATCATTGGTATTAGTGGGAGGAATAGTGCCCCATCATTGGTGTCAGGAGGAGGAATAGTGTCCCATCATTGGTATTAGGGGGAGGAATAGTGTCCCATCATTGGTATTAGTGGGAGGAATAGTGCCCCATCATTGGTGTCAGTGGGTAGAATAGTGTCCCATCATTGGTATTAGTGGGAGAAATAGTGTCCCATCATTGGTATCAGTAAAAGGAATAGTGTCCCATCATTGGTGTCAGGACGAGGAATAGTGTCCCATCATTGGTGTCAGGACGAGGAATAGTGCCCCATCATTGGTATTAGTGGGAGGAATAGTGTCCCATCATTGGTATTAGTGGAAGGAATAGCGCCCCATCATTGGCATTAGTTGGAGAAATGGTGTCCCATCATTGGTATTAGTGGGAAGAATAGTGTCCCATCATTAGTATCAGTGGGAAGAATAGTGCCCCATCATTGGTATTAGTCTGAGGAATAGTGCCCCGTCATTGGTATTAGTCTGAGGAATAGTGCCCCATCATTGGTATTAGTCTGAGGAATAGTGTCCCATCATTTGTGTCAGTGGAAGGAATGGTATCCCATCATTGTCATTAGTGGGAAGAATAGTGTCCCATCATTAGTGTCAGTGGGAAGAATAGTGCCCCATCATTGGTATTAGTCTGAGGAATAATTCCCCACCATTGGTATTAGTGGGAGGAATAGTGCCCCATCATTGGTGTCAGTGGGAAGAATAGTGTCCCATCATTGGTATTAGTTTGAGGAATAGTGCCCCATCATTGGTGTCAGTGGGAAGAATAGTGTCCCATCATTGGTATTAGTGGGAGGAATAGTGTCCCATCATTAGTGTCAGTGGGAAGAATAGTGTCCCATCATTGGTATTAGTGGGAGGAATAGTGTCCCCTTGCTTACATTACATTCATCTTGTCCTTGTGACACTTGTCCTGAACTTCTACATCAGGGAGTGCGCACTAATCACAGATGACCTCCCCCTGTGTATGACTTTCATGTCCCCTAATTCTTTGTGCCATGTGTCCCCCAAATTGTATTTCAAATCCTTTCATGATATAGAATTGTTGTGATAAATATATTTTAATGCAACAAATAAAATACTCTGTCAGAAGTGGGATTTGAACCCACGCCTCCATTCGGAGACCAGAACACCCAACTGCTTGGAAGAGAGCGACTCTTGAGTCTGGCGCCTTAGACCGCTCGGCCATCCTGACAACTGAAGTGTGAGATTGAGATGGTGTCATTAATCATGAAAAGCAATCAGGTAGTGTGCACTATTCTCAGGTGTCAGTGGGAGGAATACTGCCCCATCATTGGTTTCAGTGGGAGGAATAGTGGCCCATCATTGGTATTACTGAGAGGTGGCCCATCATTGGTATCAGTGGGAGGAATGGCACCCCATTGCTAGTGTCAGTGGGAGGAATAGTGTCCCATCATTGGTATCAGTGGGAGGAGTAGTGCCACATCATTCGGTGTCAGTAAGAGGAATGGTGCCACATCCTTTCCTATCAGTGGGAGGAATAATTTTCCATTATTGGTTTCAGTGGGAGGAATAGTGGCCCATCATTGGTATTACTGAGAGGTGCCCCATCCTTGGTATCAGTGGGAGGAATAGTGCCCCATCATTGGTATTACAGGGTGGGATAGTGCCCCCATCATTTCCTATCAGTGGGAGGAATAGTGCCCCCATCATTGGTATCATTGGGAAGAATAGTGTCTCATCATTTCCTATCAGTGCGAGGAATAGTGCCTCATCATTGGTATCAGTGGGAGGAATAGTGCCCCATAATTGGGAGGAATAGTGCCCCATCATTGGTATTACTGGGAGGGATAGTGCCCCACCATTTCCTATCAGTGGGAGGAATAGTGCCCCATCATTGGTATCAGTGGGAGGAATAGTGCCCCATCATTTCCTATTAGTGGGAGGAATAGTGCCCCATCATTGGTATCAGTGGGAGGAATAGTCACCATAATTGGGAGTAATAGTGTACCATTTCTTAAATTGTTGTTCATCTTGTCCTTGTGACACTTCCCTGAGCTTCTGCATCATTGGTGTCAGTAGGAGGAATAGTGCCACATCCTTTCCTATCAGTGGGAGAAATAATTTTCCATTGTTGGTATCAGTGAGAGAATTAGTGCCCCATCCTTGGTATCAGTGGGAGTAATAGTGCCCCATCATTGGTATTACAGGGAGGGATAGTGCCCCCATAATTTCCTATCAGTGGGAGGAATAGTGCCCCATAATTGGGAGGAATAGTGCTTCACTATTGGTATTACTGGGAGAGGATAGTGCCCCATCATGTTCCTATTAGTGGGAGGAATAGTGCCCCATCATTGGTATCAGTGGGAGGAATAGTGTCCCATCATTGGTATCAGTGGGAGGAATAGTGTCCCATCATTGGTATCAGTGGGAGGAATAGTGCCCCATCATTTCCTATCATTGGGAGGAATAGTGCCCCATCATTTCCTATCATTGGGAGGAATAGTGCCCCATCATTGGGACTAATATTGTCCCATTTCTTAAATTTTGTTCACCTTGTCCTTGTGACACTTCCCTGAGCTTCTGCATCAGGGAGTGCACACTAATCACAGATGACCTCCCCCTGTGTATGACTTGCATGTCCCCTAATTCTTGGTGCCATGTTTCCCTCGAATTGTATTTCAAGTCTCTTCATGGTCGGTTTTTCACTTCTACATTAGATGATATCTTTGAAGAATTGTTGTGATAAATACATTATAATGCAGCAAAGAAAAGTAACCTGTCAGAAGTGGGATTTGAACCCACGCCTCCATTCGGAGACCAGAACACCCAATTGTTTGGAAGAGTTGCTCTTGAGTCTGGCGCCTTAGACCGCTCGGCCATCCTGACAACTACATAAAAACCCTCTGTCATTTCCTAATAACCAGTAAGATCTATCAGGTAGTGTGCACTATTCTCAGGTGAATTCCTATCTCAGGACTACATGCCCCATAGTTCTTTGCGCCCAACCCTGCTTTTATAGCACATCAGCTGATCCCTCCTCCCACACCTTCATAGTCCCAGCTGGGAGCATGCACGTAATGCAAGTGACACGCTGCATCTGGATGGAAGGTGACGGTGGCAAGTTACACGCTGCATCTGGGAGGCAGGTGACGGTGGCAAGTGACACGCTGAATCTGGATGGAAGGTGACGTGGCAAGTGACATACTGCATCTGGATGGAAGGTGACGGTGGCAAGTTACACGCTGCATCTGGGAGGAAGGCGATGATGGCAAGTGACACGCTGCATCTGGGAGGAAGGTGACGATGGCAAGTGACACGCTGCATCTGGGTGGCAAGTGACAAGCTGCATCTGGGTGGAAGGTAACGTGGCAAGTGACACTCTGCTCCTGGATGGAAGGTGACGGTGGCAAGTGACACGCTGCATCTGGGAGGAAGGTGACACGCTGCATCTGGGTGGCAAGTGACAAGCTGCATCTGGGTGGAAGGTAACGTGGCAAGTGACACTCTGCTCCTGGATGGAAGGTGACGGTGGCAAGTGACACGGTGAATCTGGGTGGAAGGTCACGTGGCAAGTGACATACTGCATCTGGGTGGCAGGTGACGGTGGCAAGTGACACGCTGAATCTGGGTGGAAGGTCACGTGGCAAGTGACATACTGCATCTGGGAGGAAGGTGACGATGGCAAGTGACACGCTGCATCTGGGTGGAAGGTAACGTGCAAAGTGACACGCTGCATCTGGGAGGAAGGTGACGATGGCAAGTGACACGCTGCATCTGGGTGGCAAGTGACATGCTGCATCTGGGTGGAAGGTAACGTGGCAAGTGACACGCTGCATCTGGGAGGAAGGTGACGATGGCAAGTGACATACTGCATCTGGGTGGAAGGTGACAGTGGCAAGTGACATACTGCATCTGGGTGGAAGGTGACAGTGGCAAGTGACACGCTGCATCTGGATGGAAAGTGACGGTGGCGATTGACATGCTGCATCTGGGAGGAAAGTGACGATGACAAGTGACATGCTGCATCTGGGAGGAAAGTGACAGTGGAAAGTGACACGCTGCATCTGGGTGGAAGGTGACGGTGGCAAGTTACACGCTGCATCTGGGAGGCAGGTGACGGTGGCAAGTGACACGCTGCATCTGGATGGAAGGTGACGTGGCAAGTGACATACTGCATCTGGGTGGAAGGTGACGGTGGCAAGTTACACGCTGCATCTGGGAGGAAGGCGATGATGGCAAGTGACACGCTGCATCTGGGAGGAAGGTGACGATGGCAAGTGACACGCTGCATCTGGGTGGCAAGTGACAAGCTGCATCTGGGTGGAAGGTAATGTGGCAAGTGACACTCTGCTCCTGGATGGAAGGTGACGGTGGCAAGTGACACGGTGAATCTGGGTGGAAGGTCACGTGGCAAGTGACATACTGCATCTGGGAGGAAGGTGACGATGGCAAGTGACACGCTGCATCTGGGTGGCAAGTGACATGCTGCATCTGGGAGGAAGGTGACGATGGCAAGTGACACGCTGCATCTGGGAGGAAGGTGACGATGGCAAGTGACACGCTGCATCTGGGTGGCAAGTGACATGCTGCATCTGGGTGGAAGGTAACGTGGCAAGTGACACGC
Source organism: Rana kukunoris (assembly GCA_029574335.1). Classification (NCBI taxonomy): domain Eukaryota; kingdom Metazoa; phylum Chordata; class Amphibia; order Anura; family Ranidae; genus Rana; species Rana kukunoris. Next base: position 29,999 of record JAJQKJ010002259.1, read on the forward strand.
TG
>JAJQKJ010002259.1:32500-45604 GCA_029574335.1 Rana kukunoris
TAGTTTTTATGTGCGATTTTGGTGTTTTTATGCACGGCTTGCATGTTTTTATACAGCATTTTTTGAGCTTTGGCGTTTTTTTATAAGCCCTTGAGGGCCCCCTGTATGCCTTGAGTTTCCCACTCCTCAGCCGAACTGTAAATCGGCACTGCGGGGAGCTCGTCACACTGATTACACCTAAAGTCAAAGCATTGTGTGCTGTGCTCTTTGTCCCCCCCTACAGTGCAGAACCCGGCAGGAAGCTATAAGGTAAAGGACGATTTTTAAAAGGCTATATGTATGTGTGTGTGTATGTACAGTATCTCACAAAAATACACCCCTCACATTTTTGTAAATATTTTCTTCTATCTTTTAATGTGACAACACTGAAGAAATTACAGCTTGTATAACAGTGTACATTTGTTGTCCCCTCAAAGTAACTCAACGCACAGCCATTAATGTCTAAACCACTGGCAACAAAAGTGAGTACACCCAGGGGAGGACTGGCAGCCTTAGGCCTGGGGGGAAAATGTCCAAATTGGGCCCAATTCGCCATTTTCCCTCACCCGGTGTCATGTGACTCGTTGCTGTTACAAGGTTTCAGGTGTGAATGGGGAGCAGGTGTGTTAAATTTGGTGTTATCGCTCTCACTCTCTCATACTGGTCACTGGAAGTTCAACTTGGCACCTCATGGCAAAGAACTCTCTGAGCATCTGAAAAAGAATAATTGTTGCTCTACATAAAGATGGCCTAGGCTATAAGAAGATTGCCAAGACCCTGACACTGAGCTGCAGCACGGTGGCCAAGACCATACAGCGGTATAACAGGATGGGTTCCACTCAGAACAGGCCTCGCCATGGTCCACCAAAGAGGTTGAGTTCACGTGCTCAGCGTCATATCCAGAGGTTGTTTTTGGGAAATAGATGTATTGCTGCAGAGGTTAAAGGGGTGTGGGTGCCTGTCAGTGCTCAGACCAGAGCCGGCCCTACCATGGGACCCAATGTTACCCATGGTACCAGGCGGCATATTGGAGGGAGCGGCAATCCGGCCGCCGGCCGGCAGAATTTGAAAGTCACTCTCACTCTCTTACATACGAGCGCCGCGGAGAGCCGTGCTGACAGCGTCGGCCGGCGCCTAGCAACCAGAAATACAGAGACCCAGTGAGTGATTTGTGATTACATCAGGAGGAGGAGCCGAGGAGGTTGCGACCGCCCCAGCATTCACAGCGCGCCGCTCCTCCGCTCCAAATTGCTCCGCACGAGTCGACCGACTGTCTGCACCTCCTCCATGATCGGATTCGGATGATCCATCCTGATCGAGTCCTGGGTCTGTGCTTGCTGCCTGTGGACGTGGACCGGACGACGCCGACCACCACCTGTCTGACAGTGTGAGCCCTCCCCCTCTAAGACAGTGAGTGACTCCTCTTAAATAAAATGCAACTAAACTAAAATGGAATCCATGAGCAATAAATAAGAGCTGCCTTGCCTAGGCCCCAGCACATGCCACACAGACATGGATGGTACTGTGCATCATGACTGACTCCTAAAGAAAAGGTAACAAAACTTACAGTTCAGTAGCTGTGGCATGTGCTGGGCCGGGCCTGGGCAGCTGTGCACTGCCTGTCTTATCTATCTGCAAACTAGTATTCATTTGTTTTGTCCAGTGGCCGGCGACTGGTGCTCAAAATGTTTGGGGGGAGGCGGCGCAAAACGAAAAAAAAAACGATTGTTGCAGCCTCACTGACTGTGCTCATCATATGCAACCACTGGGCCCATCAATTGTCACCACTGTGCCATGCCATCAAAACGCAGCCACTGTGCCATCAATTGTCGCCACTGTGCCAATGGGTTGCCACTGTGCCCTTTAATTGTCTACACTGTGCCAATTGTCGCCGCTGTGCCCTGTTATTACATTAATAAAATCCCTAAAAATAAAATTATTTTTCTCGACCCATTGGGATAGACCCAACATTTTTACATCCCTTCAGTTTGCACAATTATTGCAGGCCTTCTGCCTCATTAAATAAACAAATATGGGTTTACTCACTGTAACTTTGCATATGGTAAATCTGCTTCTCTGATAAATTAGATTTTATATCATGATATAAAACAATGAATGTGGGGGGGCCTTTTGGTGGGCATATTTATTATATTTTTTTGGGGGGGGGGCAGCATTTCATTCTTGGTCCCAGGCAGCACCATGTCTTGGGCCGGCACTGGCTCAGACCATACGCCGCACACTGCATCAAATTGGTCTGCATGAATGTTGTCCCAGAAGGAAGCCTCTTCTAAAGATGATGCACAGCAAAGCCCACAAACTGTTTGCTGAAGACAAGCAGACTAAGGACATGGATTACTGGAACCATGACCTGGGGTCTGATGAGACAAGATAAACTTATTTGGCTCAGATGGTGTCAGGCGTGTGTGGTGGCAACCAGGTGAGGAGGACAAAGACAAGTGTGTCTTGTCTACAGTGAAGAATGGTGGTGGGAGTGTCATGGTCTGCGGCTGCATGAGAGGGTGTACAGTGCACACACTGTCCCACAAAAGCATACAAAATTACAGTTGCAGGAAATAAAGAATGATTATCTTTGCTTAATTTCTAACAAGTCCTGTACTTACTCCCTCAGTCTTGAGACCTCACTCCTCCTCAACTGAACCTAAAAAGATTCAGGAATGCATTATGACTCAGACCCAAAAGGGATAAGCTGATTGGCTAAGATATTAAAGGGGTTGTAAAGGTACAATTTTTTCCCCCTAAATAGCTTCCTTTACCTTAGTGCAGTCCTCCTTCACTTACCTCATTCTTCCATTTTGCTTTTAAATGTCCTTATTTCTTCTGAGAAATCCTCACTTTCTGTTCTTCTGTCTGTAACTCCACACAGTGATGCAAGGCTTTCTCCCTGGTGTGGAGTGTCGTGCACGCCTCCTCCCTTGGACTACGGGAGAGTCAGGACGCTCTGTACGTTGCAGATAGAGAAAGAAGCTGTGCTTTAGTGGGTGTCCCGACTCTCCCGTAGTCCAAGGGAGGGGGCGAGCACGACACTCCACACCAGGGAGAAAGCCTTGCATTACTGTGTGGAGTTACAGACAGAAGAACAGGAAGTGAAGATTTCTCAGAAGAAATAAGGACATTTAAAAGCCAAATGGAAGGATGAGGTAAGTGAAGGAGGACTGCACTAAGGTAAAGGAAGCTATTTAGGGGGGAAAAAAATTGTACCTTTACAACCCCTTTAAGTAAAATACATCACTCACTACACTGCCCATTCGAAAGAACACAAAATTACGAACAGACAATGAAACAAATTTACGGACATACGAATGAAATTACAAAGAGACAAAGGATTGAAAATCATTCATTATAGATGTCATTTTCGTTCTTTTACTGTTTCGGTGTTTCGTATTTTTGTAAGTTCGTATTTTCGCATGTTCGTTATTTTGCTTATTCGTAATTTCGTAATTTTCGTATCTTGGTTCTTTCATCTATCCGAATGTACGAATACTAACAAATTTGTACGAAAATCCATTCGCTACAAATCGAATCGCACATGTCTAATTTCAAACATGACATGTTTGGTATCTATTTACTCTGCGTAACATCAACTTTCACATTATTCCAAAAAAATTTGGATAAGTTTTGCGGTTTCGTTTTTTTTTTTTTATTCATGAAAGTGTATTTTTCCACCAAAAAAAAACGCGTTTGAAAGCCCGCTGCACAGATACCATGCGACATAAATTACAGGTTTTGCACAATTTCCGGTTTTGGGATGCCCATTTGTCTCAAACCTCTTCCCCCAAAAGAGGGCTTCACATGTAAGTAAATGTGTGACGATCTTTACAAAGTACATGTACAAGCTTCAAGATTAATGGTGGAAATAATTTAAATACAACGTGCTCTATTCCCCCATATAGTAAAATGTTAAGGATCCATTCACACCAGGGACTGTATTGGTCACTGGTCTTATGCCGCATACACACGATAATTTTTCGGGTTGTAAAAAACAAAGTTTTTCAGGCTCTAGAAAAAAACGAAGTTTTTTTTTTCAACTTGATCGTTTTAAAACGGCCTTGCCTACATACGATCGTGAAAGAAAAATGCGCTGTGATGTACAACATGTATGACGGCACAATAAAGAGGAAGTTCCATTCGGATGACGGCACCATTTGGGCTGCTTTAGCTGATTTCGTGTTAGTAAAAGACGGTTCGCGCTTTTCTGTCTGTTACAGCGTGATGAATGTGCTAACTCCATTACGAACGCTAGTTTTACCAGAACGAGCGCTCCCGTCTTATAACTTGCGTCTGAGCAATGCGCAAATTTTTCACGTCGTTAAAGCCCACACACGACCATTTTTTACAACCCGAAAAATGACAACGTTAACTCCTTAAGGACCGCCGCATGTACATTTACGTCGGCAGAATGGCACGGACAGGCACATTGGCGTACCTGTATGTCCCTGCCTAGACGTGGGTTGGGGGTCCGATCGGACCCCCCCCCCGGTACTTGCGGCGGTCCCCGTGGCTGCAGGAGCGATCCGGGATGAGGGGGCGGCTGTTCGTTTTTGTCCACCCCAACGGATCGCTCCCAGCCAATCCGCTCCCTCCCTGCAGTGCACTTCCTCTGCCTGTATCATGTCAACACAGGCAGAGGAAGTGATGTCAGCTCTCCTCTCGGCGGTATTTTCACAAGTAAGTCGCACCAACACTACACTGACACCACACACATAGGCACATTAACCCCTTCCGATAACCCCCCCCAACCCCTGTCACACTGTCACTGATTGGAGTGATCATATATTTACTGATCACTGCATTTGGTGTCAGTGTGACAGTTAGTGTGACAGGCAGTTAGTGTTAGGTCCAGGGTAGCCCCCTACCCCCCTAATAAAGTTTTTAACCCCTTGATCACCACCCTAGTTAACCCTTTCACCCCCTATTGCCAGTGTCACTAAGCGATCATTTTTCTGATCGCTGTATTAGTGTCATTGTTGCCGCTAGGTAGCTAGTTTTTTTATTGCAATTTTTTTTACTAAAGACATGTGGCTGAATACATTTTGGCCTAAATGTTTGACTAAAATTTTGTTTATTCGATTTTTCTTATAACAAAAAGTAGAAAATATCATTTTTTTTCAAAAATGTCGGTCTTTTTCCATTTATATCACAAAAAAAAAAAAAAAAAACGCAGAGACAATCAAATACCATCAAAAGAAAGCTCTATTTGTGGGAAGAAAAGGACGCAAATTTTGTTTGGGAGCCACGTCGCACAACCGCGCAATGGTCTGTTAAAGCGTCGCAGTGCCGAATTGTAAAAACACCTTTGGTCATTTAGCAGCATATTGGTCCGGTCCTTAAGTGGTTAAAAAGGTAGTTAAAAAATTTAACTACCTTTTTAACCACTTAAGGACCGGACCAATATGCTGCTAAATGACCAAAGGTGTTTTTACAATTCGGCACTGCGACGCTTTGTTCGAATTATTTTTTGACTGTTTTTCAGTGCCCGAAAAATGCTCTGAAGCCCACACACGATTGTTTTTAATGACATAAAAAAAAACATAATTTTTTACAACCCGAAAAATGATCGTGTGTACGCGGCATCAGAATAGCAACAATTTCCTGTTTTTTGGTTGATTAGACAGCTCATGTGCATTATTGTACAAGTCCTTTGGCAGCTTTCATTATATTTAAATATTGGGGTAACCTATAGTATCGTTTTTTTTATTAACATCATCACCTGGATCAAATTCCTTCATATTGCTTGTTATAAAATGTATCTTGGAAATTTAGGCAACATTTTTACTGTCCATATAATTGCGTAAATTTTGTGACCCAATTTTGTGTACCAATTTTGTGCTCCAATTTTGTGCTCCAATTTTGTGTAGTTGACCGCGTGGCCTAATGGATAAGGCGTCTGACTTCGAATCAGAAGATTGAGGGTTCGAGTCCCTTCGTGGTCGTATTTTTGTATTTCTGTTACAATTTTTTTTTTCATGTATTGCTAGATTTTTCAAATTTGTAATAATTTCTAGATAATGGAATGACGCTTGAACTATTGTATATCTAATAGGCACACAATAAAGCAGATGATATTATTGTCGTAGGAATAGACTGGAATATAGACTGGGATATAATACCTAAAAACTTAGTGTTGAACGCTCTTCGCTATCTTTCTCTTATCAACAAGATAATTTCTGAATTGCCAAGATACCAACCATTTCAATGTTGGGTTGTGTCTTGGTATTGGTTGCAGGAACGAAATTAGCTTGATTTCTCCCCATCAACACAGTCAGTGTGTTTTCCCGTCATGAGAAAGAATGGGGAAGCCCTTTTTGGGACATTTTTGGAAACACAAGCAAAATGTTAAAGTTCTAATTGTCCTAAACAATAGTATCTCTCGTTGGGTCAACATGCTTCAGAGCTTCCTTTGTAGTTGTGGCCTAATGGTTAAGGAGTCTGACTTTAAATCAGGAGATAGAGCGTTCAAATCCCTAAAAACTGAGAAGATTTGAAAGCTCTTAATAGTTCACATAATTGAAAAAGGGTATCTGATAAATGAAGCTAAAGATGGGTGTGCCACTTCCCAACATTTGGAGGAAAAGAGAGGAAACCCCTAGGGTGGGACTTTGAAGGAATTACCTCAAAAATGATAATAGTGTAGAAATATATAAACAGTATTTATTGAAAACACATGTAGCGCCCTGCTCCTGATGACCAGGCGCTTTTTTGGATTCAGTGGGTGTCTGAGCGATAATTAGCTCAGACATTGTAATTGGGGCAAAATCAGCCTCTGTTCTGGCTTTGGCTGTGCTTGGAGGGATTTCCCTTTGTTTGCCTATGGGTGGCGCTGCCACTACAGGCCAATGTTGGAACTCAGGCAGGTCAGGGTGTGTTGGGTGTCCTTCTCCGGGGAACAGCCCAGTGGAAGTAGATAGAAGTCCAAAAAGGATATATGATCTTTATGCCAGTCAAAAGTACATTTTAATTGAACCTATTGATGTTAAGTTGATGAATAAATACATTTAAAGATGATACCGTGCCTGTCCAAATCATAAAATGATCGTCAATATATCTGAACCAGCATAGTGCCTGGTCCAGATATTAACTGAATGCCTCCAGTGTGGGGCGTGCCTCTTCAGTCGGGGCCGGTGGTCCGTCGGTCTTCCTCTCAATTAATGTATGTAGATACTAATATGTACTACCATGTATTTTATGTTTCATATTCTAATTAAAGCATGTTTTTCAAACTCTGCAAGATCCTGAAGAAGCGACACACATAGTAGCGAAACACGTAGAGCCTTTTTAATTCTTCAAGGACCCCTTGAAAAGCCAAGAGATATTCTGTTTTTCAGCGTGGGCCTGGTTCCTTGATAGAGCCCCGCAGCAAGTATTTACTGTACATATCGAGGTGTGGTGGTCTTTTTCTACCTTTTGTATTTCTATTTCGGAAATATTATGTGTATAGTATATGCTTTTATGTGAACTATTAGGAAAAGAGAGGAAACCCCTAGGGTGGGACTTTGAAGGCACTACCACAAAAATGATAATAGTATACAAATATATAAACAGGATTTATTGAAAACACTTGTAGCTCCCTGCTCCTGATGATCAGGTGCTATGTTGGATTTAGTGGGTGTCTGAGCCAGAAGTATTGTGTGTATATTATATGATTATACACAATTTTACGTGCCTATAAAGTACATTTTTTCTATACATTTTCAATTTAATCCACTATTAGGATGTGGCAACTATTTACCTCGGGTGTTTGATTACCACCCAGGGCATTTGTAATCAACTCTAAATCTTTATCTTATCAACAAGATCATTTCTGAATTGCCAAGACACCAACCATTTCAATGTTGGGTTGGTGTCTTGGTATGGGATGCAGGAAATAAATCTGCTTGATTTCCCCCCATCAACACAGTCAGTGTCGACAGGGGAATCCCTCCCACCAAGCCATGTGTGTTTTCCCGAGGGGAGAAGGAGGGGGAAGCTTTTTTTTGGAATTTTTGGGAAATGCAACCAAAATGTTTAAGTTCTGATTGTCTTAAACAATAGTATCTCTAGTTGTGTCAACATGCTTCAGAGCTTCCTTTGTGGTTGACCTTTGGTCCTAATGGATAAGGCGTCTGACTTTGAATTTAGAAGATAGAGCATTTGAGTCCCTTAAAATCGTAAAAGATTTGACTGCTCTTTGCTATCTTTTTCTTATCCACAAGATAATCTCTTAATTGCCAAGACACCAACCATTTCAATGATGGGTTGCAGGAAAGAAATGTGCTTGAATCTCTTCCCTCCCACCGAGCCATTGTGTTTTCCCAACGGGAGAGGGAGGGGGGAAGCCCTTCTTTGGAATTTTTTGGAAATACAAGCAAAATGTTAAAGTTCTGGTTGACTTAAAACAATTAGTATCTTGTTGTGTCAACATGCTTCAAGGCATCTTTGTGGTTGACCGCGTGGCCTAATGGATAAGGCGTCTGACTTCGAATCAGAAGATTGAGGGTTCGAGTCCCTTCGTGGTCGATTTATGTCTGCTACAGTATTTTTTTTTAATGACTAAGTTCACCTTAAAAAAATAACAAGTGCTTATTAGTAAAGGAGGGTAATGTTACCAGATGACCTTCTTGATAACTGCATCTTTCAGGTGATACTATGATAGAAAATTCCAAGAATGGAAACCTACACTTACCGGACACTTTATTAGGTAGAATGAGAACCTACACTCACCGGACACTTTATTAGGTAGAATGAAAACCTACACTCACCGGACACTTTATTAGGTAGAATGGAAACCTACACTCACCGGACACTTTATTAGGTAGGATGGAAACCTACACTCACCGGACACTTTATTAGGTAGGATGGAAACCTACACTCACCGGACACTTTATTAGGTAGTATGGAAAACTACACTCACGGACACTTTATTAGGTAGAATGAGAACCTACACTCACCGGACACTTTATTAGGTAGAATGAGAACCTACACTCACGGACACTTTATTAGGTATGAATGAATGAAAACTTATATAGCGCGCAGCTCATGCGAACTTAATCGCCTCTATGCGCTTGTTGTTCTGAGTCTTGATCTTTCTCCTGAACGCTAAGTGATTCTCCTCCAACCGAATGCTGGTTGGTAATGCGTTCCATAGTCTGGGACCTTGGACCGTGAATCTTCTTTCTCCTTTGGACTTGTAATTGGCTTTTGGTATTTGTAGCAGATTTTGATTGGTGGATCGCAGAACGCGATTGGGGTTATGAGCTTTTATTTTTTCGCATAGATAATGGGGAGCATTCCCATGGATACATCAATGCGTTAGACAGAGTGCTTTAAAAGTGATTCTGTCTTTTACTGGTAACCAGTGAAGGGCTCTCAGTGAAGGTGAGATTGATTCCCAGGTTTTTTTTCTAGTCACAAGTATAGCGGCCGTATTTTGAACGACTTGTAGACGAGCGATTTGGTACTTGGGGAGTCCGAGGTAAAGGGCATTTGCATTGTCCAATCTTGAGTTTACAATTGCTCCCACCACGACCGCCAAGTCTTCCTTGGGAATAAAAGGAGTAAGTCTGCGTAGTAGGCGCAGCAGATGGTGAGATCCGCTGACTACTGACCCTATTTGTGCGTCCATTGTCATGTAGGAGTCGAAGATGACCCCAAGACTTTTGACTTTGGCGCTAGGGGTGATGATTTTGCCAGAATAGGCGGGGGGGGTCCAGGTTGTTGAAGGTTGATTCATACGCTTGGCGTGAAACAGGAGAAGTTCTGTTTTCGCTCCGTTGAGTTTAAGATAAGTCTTTGTCATCCAGTCCTCTATCAAAGAGAGGCATGTCTCTAGATTGAGGTGGTGATCCTTTTTATTGCAAATGCGGAAATACAGTTGCGTGTCGTCTGCATATGAGTGGTAAAGCAGTTTTTGGCTGCTAATAATCTCAAAAAGAAGGCAGAGATAGATGTTGAATAACACCGCGAAAGAGGGGATCCTTGAGGGACTCCGCACGATAATGTGCGTTTCTCAGAAGTGAAGGGTCCCAGCTTCACTATTTGCGAACGGTTTTCCAAAAAAAGAGGAGAACCAAGATAAATCGCCTTCTGCGACTCTGGCTACTTCAGATAGCCGAGTCAATAAAAGCTTGTGGTCTACAGTGTCGAAGGCTGCGCTTAGGTCCAACAGAACCAGAAGACAAGATTCTTCTTCGTCTGCGGCCTCGAGAGCGTCGTCCCATATCTTGAGCAGTGCTGTTTCCGTCCCGTGTCCGGGGCGGAATCCCAATTGAAATGGATCAAGTAGGTTGTGGGTATCTAGATGCTGTTGCAGCTGTTGTACCACTACTTTTTCCATTACCTTTGAGAGTACATTTAGGCCTGTTATTGGACGACGGTGGAGTGGGTCCTTGGGGTCCAGGTTGGGTTTCTTCAAAATGGGTCGAATTATACCCTCCTTCAATTGAGAGGGCACTATGCCCTCCCTGAAAAGATTGGTTGATAAGCTGCGTGATAGAAGGTGCCAGGATGTCGGCGCATTCCTTCAGCAGTTTAGTGGGGATGATATCATTCTGTGCGGTGCCGTTACGCAAAGTACCGATGATATTATTAGTGTCTTTGATAGAGATAGTTTCCAGCGTGGACTTACCTGGTTGTGGTGAATTACTGCAGGTGTTGTGTAAATAATTACAGGGAGGCTTGAGGGGAGAATTACTTTGCCGAATTCTTTGTCGGATCCTACACTCACCGGACACTTTATTACCTTTAATGAGAACCTACACTCACCGGACACTTAATTAGATAGAATGGAAACCTACACTCACCGGACACTTTATTACGTATAATGAGAACCTACACTCACCGGACACTTAATTAGATAGAATGGAAACCTACACTCACCGGACACTTTATTAGGTAGAATGAGAACCTACACTCACCTGACACTTTATTAGGTAGAATGAGAACCTACACTCACCGGACACTTTATTAGGTAGAATGAGAACCTACACTCACCGGACACTTTATTAGGTAGCATGAGAAACTACACTCACGGACTCTTTATTATGTAGCATGAGAACCTACACTCACCGGACACTTTATTAGGTAGAATGAGAACCTACACTCACCTGACACTTTATTAGGTAGAATGAGAACCTACACTCACCGGACACTTTATTAGGTAGCATGAGAACCTACACTCACCGGACACTTTATTATGTAGCATGAGAACCTACACTCACCGGACACTTTATTAGGTAGAATGAGAACCTACACTCACCGGACACTTTATTAGGTAGAATGAGAACCTACACTCACCGGACACTTATTAGGTAGCATGAGAACCTACACTCACCGGACACTTTATTATGTAGCATGAGAACCTACACTCACCGGACACTTTATTAGGTAGAATGAGAACCTACACTCACCAGACACTTAATTAGGTAGAATGAGAACCTACACTCACCGGACACTTAATTAGATAGAATGGGAACCTACACTCACGGGACACTTTATTAGGTAGAATGAGAACCTACACTCACCGGACACTTTATTAGGTAGAATGAGAACCTACACTCACCGGACACTTAATTAGGTAGAATGGGAACCTACACTCACCGGACACTTAATTAGGTAGAATGGGAACCTACACTCACCGGACACTTAATTAGGTACACTCCATCAGTTTCCTCTCCCCGACACGTCCTTGGCTGTGTAACGACCGATCGCGGGTACCTGGCGGGCACTAGGCACGCGCATTGGCATCTCAGTAACGCGCCCCCAGTGGCCGAAGGAGCCAAGGCCGTAAAAAGCTGGCCTCTCGGCATTGTAGAGCCACCTTGTGGCCATCTTTTTACAATAGCCCGGGTCCGAAGAAGTTAGGACCCGCCCGCGTACTGTGGTAGGGTGGCCCCTAAGCGCAAAATTATGTACCCATGCATGATTTATTTTCCTTCAGCTCAGGTGCATGCGGATGTGAAGCCGGGGCCCCACTCCTGCTTTGAGTGGAGACAGCGAGAGACAATCAGCGGGTCCAGCAGAAACAATGTTTGCTGGGACCTGCCGAATCGTTCTCAGGAGAGGCAGAACGGAGATCTGCCTAAGTAAATAAGGCAGATCGCAAATCTCAGAAAGAGAGTTAGTCATTAAGTGGTTAATTTGCAGGGATTTTCTATCACTTCCTGTTTTGACTATAAAATGAAGGGAAATCTTTACATTGGGACACAGATGTCGAAAAAAAAAAATCCTTCCTTCCTCTATTCTGCCTATAGTTCTACTTTAATAAAACAACATTCTTTTAAAATATAACCTAGCAACATAAATGTATTGCCCAATAATCCCAGAATGAATGCACATGCAGATTTGCAGGACGAATGGCTATGCAAATTTGTTATAAATACCCCGATGTGAGTTATGTGGTGAATAGTAAGTAATAAACTTTTATAATATACAAGGCAGGTCAAAGAAAAAAAAAAACAATTGTCAGAAGTGGATTTGAACCCACGCCTCCATTCGGAGACCAGAACACCCAACTTGTTAGGAAGAGACTATCTCTTGAGTCTGGCGCCTTAGACCGCTCGGCCATCCTGACAACTGTACTCCATAATTGCTATGTGGTAAACTATTTTATATCCATATTTAATTATATATGCAGTTGGTGGGATGGCGTTTGTTATCGGCACTCGAGACAAGGCAGAAAAGAAATTTGCACCCCTGCCAGGCTTTTAGCATTTCCATGAGTCTCTTCCACTAGTACAGTAGTACTGACCAAGTTGATTCCTACCCTGACCTACCTGATTCTACCCTGACCTACCTGATTCCTACCCTGACCTACCTGATTCCTACACTGACCTGCTGATTCCTACCCTGACCTACCTGATTCCTACACTGACCTACCTGATTCCTACACTGACCTACCTGATCTCCTACCCTGACCTACATGATTCCTACTGTAACCTTCTAGATTCCTACTGTAACCTACCTAATTCCTACACTGACCTACATGAATCCCTACTCTTAACCTACTCTGAGTCCCTTCCACTAGACTACAGTAGTACTGACCAAGTGATTCCTACTGACCTACCTGATTCCTACCCTGACCTACTGATTCCTACGTGATCTACTGATTTGTTTTTTCAACTCTATGTACAC